>JAKCPI010022306.1:0-36410 GCA_023213315.1 Euborellia annulipes | reverse complement strand
ATTAATTTAAACTAAAACCAGCCCTCGGGGCATGGTGTAGAGGTTAGCGTGCTAACCTCATATCCCAAACGTCGCGGGTTCGGACCCCAGGCAGTCCGATGATTTTATTTAAGCCAATTGGATACCAAATGGCTTAAATAAAAATGCCTTTAATCCCCATATATATGTATATTTATCAATAACGGATATCGTAAAAAGTCTTATATGCCCCGAGCGTTTGCGCGAAAAGACTGTGTGAATGTGTGAGTGTGAATGAGAAAAAAGTGTGAGTGTTTTTAAAATAAAAAAAAAAAAAAAACTAAAACCAGGGATCTTGTCTAAAACCTATTGATACTGATAACAGATTATATTTTCCAGAGATCCTATAAATGTTTCTATTTTGTAATTTTTGGGTCCATTGTTAGTTATTAATTAAATCTAGATATGTTTTGAAAGAATGATTTCAATTTTAAATAATTTATCCAGACAGCTTCAAATATTACAGTAATATTGCAGCAATAGTGCATCTCAAACAGCAACATTGCTGCCTTGGAATAGTGCCGCGGCAATATTGCCAATATTTTGCAAGATTTGCAATATTGATGCGATATTCCTACAATATTAGCAATTTATGCAAGATTCGCGATATTTCTGCAATATTCCAAGCTATCTGGGTATTTATAATATAAATATTTCAAAGATTCAGTGTATATATAAATATAAATATAATATAAATTATAAATTAATATAAATTTAAAAAATTAGGAGATTTACTCACCAAATGAGAGAGTCTGTATTTGAAGCCAACTGATGTGGAGACTTGGTGGTACTGCATCGGCATCTCAGGCCTTACTGACGAAAGCAGGAACTGACCTCCACGTACCCTGGCCTGTGAACAAGTCACAACATGTATTAAAACATATAGAAAAGTATATCTATATATATTAGCATCTAGGTGGGGACCATGACGTAAGCAATGATTATCATTCCATTGCCCAATTCAATAAAATTCTTATAGGTGTACTCAAAAGTGCAGGTATTTAAAAATTATAAAAATATTTTTTTTTAGTTAATTCATTTATTTTTCTATATTAAAAATAATATACATAATTATTTAAATCACTTTCTCAGCCAAAGTTTGATAATCCTGCGAAAGAACTGGACTATATTTTTTAAACAGATCTAGTAAGATTAAATTCTTTTAATTTGTAGGGGGAAGGGGTTTAAACCTAAAATAAATAACGCAGAAAATTTTTTTTTTAAATAAGTGTGTTAATATTTGCGAGGTCGCATGTATAAAATAAATCCGAGTTACGCCTGTGCTTAGGCAACCAAAATAATATTAATAAAAAATATTTTTTTGTGTTTTGAATTTGGATGTAAGGTGGGCTATTTTTTTTTTTTTTTATTTTAAAAAAAAAGACATCTTACTTTTACCAAATAGCAGAGGTTGTGCCTTCAGGTGAACTATTTCACTTTACAATTTTCTAAATTATTTGACCGATATTTCAACATAAAATGAAATATATTTAACAACGATGTTTTTATTTATTTTATTAAAGCTTAATGACTTGTTTATATTGGCGTTAAAGCCTTTTGGTAACGTCAAAATTTCAAACACTAACAAGGTGGAAAGAAAGTTTTATTAATATTTGAAAAGTATTTGTACAGGTAATGGTTAAATCTATTAGACCTTAAACTTGAGAATATAAAAAAAATAATAAATAAATCTTATAGGAAAAGTTTTTTAAAAGTTTGTTTTATTATTAAAAGAGTTAAAAAAAAAAGATTTAAGAAGTAAAAAGAACTTTTAGTTTAAAAAAATGGAAACTGCTTTTAATTCAGAATATCATAGAAATTAGTAATAATATATTCAGAAGCAGAAAAAAAAAATAGTCCGACCGAACCCTGGATTATAGCCCGACGATACTTTGATTTTAGCTGTATAATTTTTGAATTTTTAATAACTGTCAATCTGACCAAAACGAACTTTTTGTGACAAATGCCAAAAAAAAAAAATAAAAAATAACTGCACAAAGAAAAAGAAGACTGAATTATTTGCTTTTTTTTTTTATTTAATTATTTGCTTGAAGATCCTCATTGTTAACAAAATATAAATTTGTTCCTTTGAAGAAATAAAGTGACTGTTGTATTTAAACAATAAATCATTTCGGCACAAAAAAATCTGGTAAACAAATGCAATTTTAAATTACCCAAAGAGAAAGTTGTTTACTGTGTGGCAAGTCACACCAGGCAAAATCCCCCTCACTTGGTCCACCAGCAAAAATTAAATAGTTGTAAATTTGCATTGAGTAGAAAATAATTTCATCGAGGCTTTTGAATATAAATATCTGATTCAAATATATTACTTTCTCTTATCTCTATATATATGTTAATATATTGGATTCATGTCAAAAATTCGATGTCGAGATTTTGATGGATATGCACGTTTTGAGGTCCCCTGAACCCAAAAAAAGTGGTTTTCGCTACATGGTCTGTCTCTGTGTCTGTGAACAAAATATCTCAAGAACGAAAAGAGCTAGGAGGTTGAAATTTTATATTTAAGTTAGGCACCCCCATGGGGCGTGACACAAAGCTTTTGAACAAAATCGACCAAAGAGTACTAGTACTTTACTGATGCACTTTTTCAGTTTTTTTCGATTTTCTCTAAATTCGCTCCTTTTTTAAAATTCAAAAATCAATTATTTTTTAGATGCTTCTTAAAATGTATATTCTCATTTTAACCATTGAAATCTTCTCAAGACCACTTTACTCTTATACTTCATAGAGGAGATAAGAGAAATGGTTGTCATGGTAACAAAATATAAATATTTATATTCATACTTATAAATTTTACATCTTGAATTCTAATATATTGGCGGTTTAAAAAACTAAATATATGCCGACACAAAAAATCTGGTGTGACAAGCACAGAACACAACTTTCGATTATCGATGGTAAGAGAAAGTTGTGTGCTGTGCGTCATCACACCAGTTTTTTTTTCTTTTAGATTGGCATTGCATTGTATAATAGTGGTCTGTGTAGTTGCTGTAGTTACAGTATAATAATAATAATAATTGTTATTATTTCTTTTTTTATTTCTAGAAAACTGCATTGTCCACGTAATACTCTTCACATGTACCTGTTCGTGTCGTTCGTCTTAAGAGCGTTTATGACTTTACTAAAAGACAGACTTTTCGTCCATGGAGTAGGGCTGCCCTCTGATATCCGAGGCGAGGACGGCATCGAGTACTTCGTCATCAACTTAGAATCGGTAATGCATCCCCGAGAGGGTATATAAATACTGCTTCAAGCCAATTGCAAATAAAATTGAAAACTCTGTTTAATTATTTATTAAATACACGAATTGACCATTAATAGTTTTACAAAATCTGGTGGTAACTGGCGCACAGCACACAACTTTCTTTACCTTCGGTAATCGAAAGTTGTGCACTGTGCTTGTCACATCAGATTTTTTGTGTCGACATGTATTTAGTTCCCGGCAGTAGGGAATATTTGAATTCAGATGTAAAATTTATAAGTATGGGAAAAGCCATTTGGATACCAGATGGACCTAAATAGAAATGCCTGAACCCCCCAATATATATATTACTTACAACGGTTATCGTCTAAAGTCTTAAATGGCCTAAGTTGCCGAAAAGACTGTGTGAATGTGTGTGTGAATGAGAAGTATGGGAAAATATTTATATTTTGTTACCATGGCAACCATTTCTCCTATCTTCTCTATGAAGCACAAGAGTAAAGTGTGCTTCAAACAATTTTGAGGGCAAAACGAGAATATACATTTGAAAGAGCATCTAAAAAAATAATTGATTTTTGAATTTTAATCAAAATCGTTAGAGCGAATTTTGAGAAAATCGAAAAAAACTGAAAAAGTACATCAGTAAAGTACTAGTACTCTTTGGCCGATTTTGATTAAAAGCTTATTTTTCCGGTCCCGGGGGGTGTTTAACTTTAAATATAAAATTTCAACCTCGTAGCTCAATTCCTTCATGCTTAAAATTGAACACACACACACACACACACACACACACACACACACACACACACACACACACACACACAGACACACACACACACAAAGACAGACCATGTCGCAAAAACCACTTTTTTGGATTCAGGGGACCTCAAAACGTGAAGATCCATCAAAATCTCGACATCGAATTTTTGACATGAATCCAATACTTTCTCTCTATATATATATTACATATATACATAGGTAAGAGAAAGTAAAAATAATAAATGAAAATAGCTATTATAAATAAATTTTGTATGTATGTTTGCGCCCGTCCAGTTCTCCCTTTCGACGACGCCCTTGGATGTTATTCCCTTATATATAAAAATCTGGTTGGCTGCCATAGCACACAACTTTCTCTTTACCTTCGGTAATCGAAAGTTGTGTACTGTGCTTGTCACACCAGATTTTTTGTGTCGACATGTATTTAGTTCCCGGCAGTAGGGAATATTTGAATTCAGATGTAAAATTTATAAGTATGGGAAAATATTTATATTTTGTTACCATGGCAACCATTTCTCCTATCTTTCCTATGAAGCACAAGAGTAAAGTGTGCTTCAAACAATTTTGAGGGCAAAACGAGAATATACATTTGAAAGAGCATCTAAAAAATAATTGATTTTTGAATTTTAATCAAAATCGTTAGAGCGAATTTTGAGAAAATCGAAAAAAACTGAAAAAGTACATCAGTAAAGTACTAGTACTCTTTGGCCGATTTTGATTAAAAGCTTATTTTTCCGGTCCCGGGGGATGTTTAACTTAAATATAAAATTTCAGCCTCATAGCTCAATTCCTTCATGCTTAAAATTGAACACACACCACACACCCACACACACACACACCCACCCACCCACACACAGACAGACCATGTCGCGAAAACCACTTTTTTGGATTCAGGGGACCTCAAAACGTGAAGATCCATCAAAATCTCGACATCGAATTTTTGACATGAATCCAATACTTTCTCTCTATATATATATTACATATATACATAGGTAAGAGAAAGTAAAAATTCATAGAGTGAACACATCTCGCATTTTTATACGCAACATAAACAAGTTGACAAATAAATTGAATGTGTTTTTTACTTTCTCGTACCCTATATATGAAATATATGAGAGAGAAAGTATTGCGATCATGTCAAAAATTCGATGTCGAGATTTTGATGGATATACATGTTTTGAGGTCCCCTGAGTCCAAAAAAGTGGGTCCCGCAAATTGGTCTGTGTGTGTGTGTGTGTGTGTGTGTGTGTGTGTCTTGTGTGTGTGTGTGTGTGTGTGTGTGTGTGTGTGTGTGTGTGTGTGTGTGTGTGTGTGTGTGTGTGTGTGTGTGTGTGTGTGTGTGTGTGTGTGTGTGTGTGTGTGTGTGTGTGTGTGGACAGATTTTTAGCATGAAGGAGTTGAGCTAGCGGATTGAAATTTTATATTTAACTTAGGTACCTTTGAAGAATCTCAAAATAAGCTTTTGAACAAAATCGGCCAAAAAGTACTAGTACTTTACTGATGTACTTTTTCAGTTTTTTTCGATTTTCTCAAAATTCCCCTCCAAGGATTTTTTTTTAAAATTCATAAATCAACTATTTTTTAGATGCTCTTTAAAATGTATATTCTCATTTTGCCGTTGAAATCTTCTGAAGACCACTTTACTCTTGTTCTTCATAGGAAAGATAGAAATGGTTGCCATGGTAACGGAATTTAAATCTTTTTCTTTTTATTAGATTAAAAATCAATTATTATTTAAATTCCCATTTATTTTAAATTTATTTGTGTCTTTAATTGTTTCAAAGAAAACATATATGTCTCTCTCTCACTTGCAAACATTATCGTCTCTCTCTACTCTTTTTAAATTCCCTTTCCACCTTATCTTCGCATAGGACCTAATGTTAATTTCCTATAGGGATTTGTATGTTAATTTCGATTCAAAGGGGGTCCCCTTTAGAACTTTTTAGGCATTTAAAATTTTTTTTTCCAATTCTTATGAAATTTTGTATTTATTTACGATTCTATATTGTGTATAAAATGTCCAAATATGAGATTAAAATTTTGAAAAATAACCATAGTTTATTTGAAGCAGTCAACATTTAAAATCCAAGTTTGAAACTAAGGTGCTATCGGAAACTAAATATATCTCGACACAAAAAATCTGGTGTGACCAGCACAGTGCGCAACTTTCTCTTACCGAAGGGTAAGAGAAAGTTGTGCTGTGCGCCAGTCACACCAGATTTTTATTCTAAGAGCCCGACACTCTTTTAATTCGATTAAAGAGTATCTTACCACATATATGGGTCAGCGAAATTTTTTTCTATTTCTTTCAAATAATATTCTCTAGATTTCTTTCACACTTTAATTTTTTTTAATATAATTACAGGTAAATTTCAGAGAATTAATATTTTTATATAGGGGTTGGTAAAAATAGATGAAAGATTTTTATTAACTGAAACTCTCTTAAGGAAAATCATTAATTTAATTAATTAATTGTATTTTTTTTTTTTTAATCGTCTTAAAACGTTGTTTAAGGTTTTATAAATTAGGGGGTAAGAATTTAAAATAGTAGAACTCGTAAAATTGACGAATTTTTTTTTCCCTATAGTCCCACTTATGATAATTTAACACAGAAGTTCCCAACTCAACTTAAGTCACTATTTACACTTCAATTACGCTCGGACCACTTAAAAAAATTTTAAAATATTCGGAAAGTATTTTTTCGGGGGAGGAGGAGGAGGAGGAGGAGACCGCCTTTTTAGAAAAAATTATCACCACACGTCTCACGGTTGCTCGAGCAATCTATGATCATAGATTCCAAATCCGTCGAGTTGATTTTTTTGATTAAAAAAAAACCTCAAGTTTTTCTTCAATATCTCTACAACCAAATGAGCTATCGCAACGATTATGAACTCAAACTCTACAGGACATTTTGCTTTTTTGGATACAATATACTACTCAATAAAATGATCATACGATAAGGACAAAATGGACAAGTCTCATAGAAAGAAATAGCCTTCCGAATGCGGGCTTTGCGACTGGTTTAATATAATAATAATTTTTATAAATTTATTTCATTTTTTTAAATAATGACACTCGCCTCGCGGACCACCAGTTGGGGACAATTGATGAGGTGAGAGACTTGTGTTTACAAAATACCCCTGGCTCTAAAGAGATAGGATTAAAATTATTGAATTAATTAACGAATTTTATTTAAATATATATTCTATCCTCTTGATGGCGGAGCGTATTACTGGTATAGTCTTAAAAAAAGGATGAATGAAAAGGATGGTTCGTTATAAAAATATTAATAGTATATATATATATATATTAATCTTGAAAGCCCTTTTACAATCATTAAAGCTGTTAGTTGTTATCTTTCATGGGCGTAGCCGGGGCGCTCCCCCTGGCTGGTCCTAAAAATTAAAAAAACAAGCAAATATATATTTTTCCCATTGAATTTTTTTTTTTAACACCCCAATCCACTACATTAATTTAATTTTTTTTTTTATTTAAATAAATAATTAATAATCTATTATATATTAATTCAAACCCCCCCCTCGCCCTAACGAGGGGTTGGCCCCCCCAACAAGAAGTCTGGCACGCCCATGTTATCTTTGATCTTTGAGCAGCTAAAGATAAAGAAATATTAAAAGGGAATGTATTTTTATGATGAAAATAATTTATTTACTTATTTATAAGGTGATTCAAAAAGTTCCACAAGTAGAGGTTTTGTAATAAGTAAGCTTATGTCCGACGACCTGTTAATTTCTCAAAGATCAAAATAAAGGTAATCTCCTGAGGAGGCTCAGACAATGCGTATGAATAAAGACCGTAGAGAAAAAAAATCCTCTATCCCAGCTCATTCTCAGATTCCGGTCAAAAGAAAAACATGACCGAGAGAAGCAACAAACCGGCCCCTCGCACGACATGATGCTAATATATCGAGGGAGGTTGACATAAAAAGACCAGAAAAAAAAATCAGCTTAATCTTGGTTAACTCGCAGTCGCCACCTACGTACTCACAAACCTCTGAGTGAACCGTAGAAGAAAAAAAAAATCTATTTAAATTAATTTCTCGACTTTGATTGTAGCGTTGGTTGCCAACCATCCAAAAGTATTAATTAAAACAGTGATATCAAAGGAACAATAAAAAATAACGAGCAATACTTGTTTACCAACACGAGCCTAACATATGAGCTAAAAAAACAAAATTCAATGAAAATAAGAAAAATAATTTCTAACGAAGATAAAATGAAGTTTTAGAAAGGGCGTAATTAATTATTCCCTCCTTTGTTCAAGTATATTCCTTCTATCGTTATAAACATGTACGTATATATTTAATTTAAACAAGGACGTATGTCAAATAAATGTATTTATTTAAGCTCCGTCAATGAGATGCTTTGGAATTGAATTTGTGTTGTCTGTTTTTCCAGAACTGGCAATGCAAACTTGTAACAACGCTTTGGCAATTGTTCATTATGGCGAATTATTCGTGGATCCTAATGGAGGGTCTCTACCTCCACAATCTCATCTTCCAGGCGCTCTTCAGTGATAACAGTTCTATAACACTGTATGTTATTCTCGGATGGGGTGAGTGGTTTTAAATGTATTATTAATTTCATTTGCAATCGAATGAGCGTCATTCTTCAAAATTACAAATTTTTAGATTGTCTTAACAAATTGGATATCTATTATCATTTTATACCTAAATTTTCTTTCGTTCGTCAAAACATTCGGGTGTTGAATTTTTACAAAAGTAAAAAAAAAACATCAAAGAAAATATACGTATCAATAATTCTTTATGAATAGCGGAATGGGGCAGGAGAGGAGGATATGAAGTAAAAAAAAACTGGAATGAAATTTCTACCAAGAAAAAAGTAGAAGAGATTTAAAATAAAAATAAGAGAAAGTAAAAAGTTAAATAATTTTCGAGACCTATATATTCGAATATCAATGATACTTCGATTCGGACTTAACAATTCATAGATTTATTTAACAAATATGGATGTTTATTTGCTAGTGTTTCAAATGCCACGTGGCTCTCGGGAATCGAATCGAGAGCAGATGGATGCCCCAGAAAGGCTGGAGATCCTGGGATCGATTTCCGAAGACGGGCCCGCCAACAAATAAAACGGGGATCGAACCCATGATCTCCAGCCTTTCCGGTAGTATGACGATGCCCCCCTGGATTCGATTCCCGAGGACAATGGGGCGTTTGGCCCACCAACAAATAAATATACGCCTACACTTCTTCATCTGTCCTCGCCTTATTCGCACGATGCGGAATCGGCGGGCCTCACTTTTTCCCTCCAACCCTACCATGCGTTTTTGCGACCGGAAAAATTAGGACAGGCCGGCCCGTCTCAGGGTCTGACGCCTATTGAAAAGAGGAAGGAAGAGACAGGCATACAAAGAACTGAAGGACTGCCTGTCCCAGCTCGGGTAGCTCGTGGTTGCCATCCACGTACCCACAAGATGTGGGCCCCTGAGCAAAAATATTGGCCTACCCATTTGTTCAAAAAAATTAATTTCTTTTATCGTTGCCTATTAAGGAATTGCGGGGTCGGTAAAGGGCAAGAAAAATTCGAACAAGAGAAAAAACAACCTGGTCCATGACACGATCTGTTCTGGGAATGAGAAAAGCTAACAAAATATTCATAAGAAATGCCAGTCCTAGCTTGGGTAACTCGTGAAAGAAAATATTATATTTTAATCTTAAACTGATGCTTTAGAATTCTAGAAAGAATTGTTTGTTTGAAAATCAAGTATTTCAAAATAAACCAATATTAGCTATATAACATTTCTTCTGATTATTTGGCATTTTAACGCCCGGTTTCTGGAACGTTAGATATCGAAAAATACCCTTAACAATATGTGAAAAAGTGTGGCTTGAAGGATAGATAAGCTATTGTTTCGTTAAATCATTCAATAAAGACTTGTAAATCAATAAAGATATAGATTTGTTAGTTATTGGTTCGATAAGCTTAATAGCAATCGAGCATAAATGTTTAGGGTTAGGGCTCTCATCATCATTAATACAAGTATTTGCATAAAAAAAAATCATCAAGTTAAATAAACCGAACAAATAGCCTAAGATTAAAACTCTTTGATCTCTAAACAGATAAATTGAGTAATCAAGAGTAGAGGATGAAGAGAGCCCAGCCATCTCACATAAAAAATAAGGCCCAATTTAAATTAAAATTGATTCTAAGATGCAAGGGAAGGAAAAATCCTGTCTAGCTGAGAAGACAATTTTTTGGCTCAAATATATCAGAGTTCGAACAAAAAAATAAGGACACCTGTTATAAAGCATCAAAAAAGAAAAATAACTTTGTCCCCATTACCATTTTTGGAAATAACGAGACATTCAGCTCTCAAAACGCGAATAAAATAATAATTAGTTATATAAAAATACTTATAAAAGAGTGAAAATAAATCTCTTATTAATAAATTACTATTTTTAAAAGATATTTAATTAAAATATTCGTGTATGTTTTGAATAGAAAGTTACTGCTTATGGATTGAATAGGAAGGCTCTACTTGTCTGGACAAGTTTAGTCCAGGGAATAAATTCTGTGAGGAGAAGATGGAGAGAGAATAGGCAGCTAGCAAGAGAGAGGAGAATGCTTTAAAATTAACAATAATTATTCATTTGAACAAATGAATTAATTAGATAATAAAAAAAAAATTTCAGAGTTTTATTTATTTTTATATTCTTTTTAAAAAAAAATCTGGTGTGACTGGTCTCACCTTCGCTATTCGAAAGTTGTGTTCTGTGCTTGTCACACCAGTTTAGAATTCAAGGTGTAAAATTTATAAATATGGGAAATATTTATATTTTGTTACCATGGGAACCATTTAGCCTATCCTTCCTATGAAATATAATACAAGAGTAAAGTGATCTTCATAAAGTTTCAAGGGCAAAATAAGAATATACATTCTAAAGAGCATCTAAAAAATAATTGATTTATGAATTTTAAACAAAATCTTTGAAGCTAATTTTGAGAAAATCGAAAAAAAACTGAAAAAGTGCGTCAGTAAAGTATTAGTACTCTTTGGCTAATTTTGTTCAAAAGCTTCGTGCCACGTTTCAGGGGGGTACCTAACTTAAATATAAAATTTCAACCTCCTAGTTATTTTCGTTCTTGAGAAATTTTTTTTACACACACAGACAAACCATGTCGCGAAAACCACTTTTTTGGATTCAGGGGTCCTCAAAACTTGTATATCCATCAAAATCTCTACATAGAATTTTTGACATGAAATCAATACTTTCTAAATATATATAGAGGTAAGAGAAAGTAAAAATGTAATTCTTAGCTTGGCTGATCAATCGAATGTTAGATAATATATATTCACATATAAATATGAAATATTAATTGTAAAATATATTTCCGTTTGTTTATTTATCTAATTTTAATTAAATTTAATCAAGTATTAAAAAATAAAACGTAAAAAATACCTTTAAAAACAAGGAGGGAAGCTGCGCGTTCAGCGCGTGCCTACAGCTGGACGCCATGTTGGCTTGAACCACTAATAAAAACAACACAGATCTAATGTAAACTGTATGTAGTCTCGACGACTACTGAAAGAGACTCCGAGCATCTCCTTGTTAAAGGAATAGGGCTCCAGTGGGGGAACCTAGGCCAAGTTTTTGACCAATCATAATAGGTGAAGACCACTTTGAGCTAGAATTCGAGTCTAAGCATTTGATAGTAGTGGGGGTGATGACGTGTTAATCAACCCCACCCCCCACCCATCCCACATGGCCTTGTCCGGGCATGGCTCTGACGGGATTATTGAAAAATTACCCACTACGATCTTTGATGTAACTCGGAGGGCGCTCGCCAGAATTAATAGAAGCGCCGTGATAATTCAAATAAATTTATTAAAAAAAACTAATTAACATCCATATTTATAATAAATTATTATTATTAATTTATTTGAAAATTTAATAGAATGATATGTACTTTTTTACTTTCTCTTACCTCTATATATGTTAATTTATATAGAGAGAAAGTATTGGATTTATGTCAAAAATTCGATGTCGAGATTTTGATGGATATACACGTTTTGAGGTTCCCTGAATCCAAAAAAGTGGTTTTCGCGACATGGTCTGTCTGTTTGTCTGTGTGTCTGGGTTCAATTTAAAGCATGAAGAAATTGAGCTAGAAGGTTGAAATTTTATATTTAAGTTAGGCACCCCCCTGAGGCGTGAAAATAAGCTTTTGACCAAAATCGACCAAAAAGTACTGGTACTTTACTGATGTACTTTTTCAGTTTTTTTCGATTTTCTCAAAATTCGATCCAACGATTTTGATTAAAATTCATAATTCAATTGTTTTTTTAGATGCTCTTTAAAATAATATTCTCAGTTTGCCTTTGGAATCTTTTCAAGCACACTTTACTCTTGTATTTCATTGGAAAGATGGGAGAAATGGTTGATAACAAAATATAAATATTTACCTATGTTTATAAATTTTACATTTTGAATTCTAATATTTCGGCGGAAACTAATATATCTCGAGACAAAAAAAATCTGATGTGACAAGCACAGACCACAACTTTCGATTAGCGAAGTTAAGAGAAAGTCGTATGCTGTGCGACCATTCACATCAGATTTTTATAATTAGGACATTTTTTTCTGCTCTTGTAGATTTTAATTTTTACTTTTTTTTATTCAATATTATTTTACTATACGCGTAAAAATTTTAAAGCCGAAACTTTTTCTTTTATTGAGATTTTCATTGGATAGAGACTCTCCTGCCTGGCTGCAATCCTCTCATCCATTAATCTAATTTTAATTTAAAAATAAGATTGAAAATACAAAATTTGGATATCTGGTTGGATCAAAAAATTCCCACAGATCTGGATGTTTTTGCATGTGTATCACTGTTCCCACGGAAATGGGGGATTATGGTTTTGAAAAATGTTATAAAAGGCCATCCCCCACTACCTGGGGAGGATTTTCTCTTGATCTCGTTAGTGTCGGACAATCAACTTGGACCAATAAATAACTTGAAGACATCTCATCTATTCTTTCTAAATCCGACAGCTCCTGGAGGCAGGCAACCCACAACAATGAACGTATATAAAAATGAAAATCATCAATCAATTTATAGAAATATTAAATCGATTGTCTTTCTTCTAGTAAACTCTTTTGAAAAAAAAGTTAGTGTCCAATTTATTTTGAAAAGCATAATTTATTGAAAGCATATGGGGGGGGAGGGTATTACTGTATTCTTCTTCTTCTTCTTCTGTCCAGGCCCTTATTATTTCCGCGGTGCGGGGTCGGCGGATTTACTGTATTATTTGTATATTATTTTTTTAATAAACTCTGATAATGTCGCAAATCTCCTGCCAAATACCTATCATGATTGATTATGATTCACTTGAGCATATTTGAAAATAAGAATGGCAAATATAGTATGAATCATTTATATAAATCGAATGGCAAACTTTTAAACTATCATTTATTTTTAAGACTTTGATTTATTATTTAAAATACTCCGATTGCAAACCCAAGTGAGGTTTTAAATCTCTTTTTCTTTATGTATTTATCATCTTTAACAAAATGAGAGAAAGGGAACCAATACGAAAATGTTTTAATCCCAAAGATCAATATAAACGAAAGAAAATTTTGGCAAACATTTTGATGTAACATTAAAGCACTTTGATTTTGACCTTGGGTAAAGAAAAAAAGTCTTGAACAATATTTGCAATGATCTCTCAAGTTTGTTTTAAAATAATGTAAAGGGAAAGGGAATTTATCGCTTTCCTGAACGCTCATATTTGAATAAAAATAATAAAAAATGATTGGTATTTTTATGAAAATTTACTTATTGGAATCGGGGGAGTACTAAAAAAGGGGATTTAAACAAACATTTTTACTTTCTCTTACCTCTATATATGTTAATATATAGATAGAGGAAGTATTGGATTCATGTCAAAAATGCGATGCCGAAATTTTGATGAATATACACGTTTTAAGGTCCCATGAATCCAAAAAAGTGGTTTTCGCGACATGGTCTTTCTGTCCGTGTGAAGAAATTGAGCTAGGAGGTTGAAATTTTATATTTAACTTCGACCCTCACCTAGGGCGTGAAAATAAGCTTTTGACCAAAATCGGCCAAAAAGTACTAGTAATTTACTGATGTACTTTTTCAATTTTTTTCGATTTTCTCAAAATTCGCTTCAACGATTTTGATTAAAATTCAAAAATCAATTATTTTTTAGATGCTAACGTATATTCTCATTTTGCCATCGACATCTTTTGAAGACCAGTTTAATATCGAACTTCATAGGGAAAGATAGAAGAAATGGTTGCCATAGTAACAAATTATAAATCTGGTGCGACCAGTCACACCAGAATTTTTCCTTTTTGGATAGTAAATTATTATTTTCGGTGTATAATGTATGTGTACGGTGTATAATGAACCATGACCGAATTTCAATACCAATCCTCCAGAGTGCAGCAGTTCCTTAATGAAAAAAAAAATATCTGAAAAAAATCTAAAAATCCAAAAATCTGAATAAAAAATTTAAAATGTGTTCTTAGATAAAGTATATTTTAAGTTCTGATTGCTAAGATGTGTAAAATAAATAAATGTTGTAGGCCTATATTTAAAGAGGAATTAAATATAAGGCTTTAACTTTGATTCATTTTTTCTCAAAGAGTAAAAAGTCGACTTTGTTCACTTTTGCTTTGAACCCCTCAAATATGAATTTTGTTTTTAGTTCTACATGTATATATTAATAATAAAATAATTATATCCATTTGTAAGACGTTGTCAGCACTTAGTTACATCTTCATTTAACAATAATCGTTCATATATTTATTAATCCAAAATAATATATTATTTTTAATGGTTTATCTTCAATTACCTTAATATATCTATTGTTGTACCGGTACTTTTTTGTGAACAAAACAATTTTAAAGACTTAGTTCTACTATACTATGTATTGGAATAAATTATACCGCCATACAGTAATATTATTTATACAACTATTTCCTTTGGCTGGAAAGGGGTTATAAATAAATTAAAGGAGAGTTCTGTGCTATAAAAAAAAATCAAGAGTGTTATCGCTCGTAATCTAATAAATTATTATTATTATTTTTGTTTGAATTAAATAACACACGCTTGTAGGCCTAATATTATTATACTCGAGTATTAAATATCAATATAATGGTCACATTTAATTATTCACACGTTCGACTAAATAATTATTTTAATTTTATATAGAGCGTGTTTAACTTGTTATTAAATTATTTAATTTCGTTGTCCAATTTGAATATTTATAGAGTAAAAGATAATTTCTAAAGCAAAAACATGTAATGATATCAACATACCATAATGGTAAATATGAAACGCCATTTGAAGATCTTCAATAGAAAATACTCTAAGGTTGTTATTATTCGTTCTCTCCTGAGGCAACTTTTTAATTAAATAACTTCTTTCATTCATAAAATCGCTCCATTGAGCAATTCCATTTTCATAAAACGCTCTCAAAAGTCTCCTCAACGCCAACTCAAATGGGAAATTTGTTGATGAATGAAACAAATGATAAGTTCCTACAATCTGTTTTATAATATGAAGCGTGTTTTTATACTTTTTAATTTGATTAATTGAATTTCTCGCCCATTCACAATTCATAATCAAAGCCTGATTAGAATTTGATAATAATTCGTTAAGAGATACTTTATGTGAGAGATAGATTAGCTTACGAATGTCATTATCCGGATTTTTCCATTTATTACCGATCTCTTTCATTAATGGATCAGGTGTGAATTTCGGATCGTGTCCAAAGATTAATCCACAAAGATAAGGAAATTGGCATTTTATTTCGAGATTGCTCGCTTTGAGGTCTTGTAATGTGTTAATTGATGGATATCGACCTGGCGTTTGGAGATTAGAATAAATCTCTGACTGTAGTCCGGAAATTATCACAATTGAAACCAACATAATCGAACTTGAAAGTATTCTTAAAGATAATTGACGAATATGAAAAATCCAAATGACGGGTTGAGAAGTCAGTAAGCTTAGAATATTTTCTAAAATTTTAAACAAATTATCTTTTTGAATAAAACGCCACACGATTGATGACAAAATCCAAATTGTAATCAAAAAGAGCCAGATGTTCAATTGGAAGCAACGCGTCAACGCTTGCCAGGAGGGGTAAAAACCCCCTTGATGGATAACAACACAAAGAGACATGATGTTATAAGAAGTTGTAGAAACCAAATCCAAAAACGGTTCGTTATGTATGATCAAAATCATTTCATTCTTTTTATACTCAACTTGTGTTATGTTCCAATTCTTACAAATATATTTTAAAATCTCGGCGTTTTTACCAAAAGCTTTTTGTGGAGTTTTAATTTCATTTAACGCTGAGAGAAATGCGATTCGTAATCCGTTCAGATTCGGATATTTATTAAAATAGGCATATTTCACATTTAAAATCCTCTTTGTTTGAAAAAACCTCCACGGGTCTCTCACCCATAATTCGAAATTCGATTTACAATTTTTTCTAAATTCAAAAATGAATAAACATTTAAATAAAATTTCATTAGATTTTTGATTAATTTGAATTTCTCTCATTTTCAAACTCAAATTACAATCATAATCTCTTAAATCATTATAGATTATTATATTCTCTTGAACTGAAAATGAAAATGTATTTAGAATTGTTGAATTATAATCAAAAAACAACACATTGCTTCCTTCCCTTAATTTAATTCGTTCACTCGAATCGCCGACGTTTGTTGAAATAATTAAAATTCCATTTAATTCCTCGTTTAATTCGAGTATTAACTCTTTTGAAAATTTATATTTCTCTGGATTTATTATATAGATTTGTTGATTTTGGTCAAAATGTTTCAACATTTGTGTAAAGAGAATATTAAAACCTCTTCTAGTATCGTCACTAATCACAATTTGACTATTTATTGCGTTAAAACAATAAAATAGAAAAAATAGCTTTTTAAAAAATGCCATTTCCACTGCCATTAATTTTTTTATGCAAAGAAAAATGTCGGAGATGTTTTAAGTTATATTAAAATTCCATTGATTTTGTGTTTTCATTTGTCCAAGATTAGATTGGTGCTTGAGAAACAGAGCGAAACTAAATCTTGGTTCGATAATCGGTTAGTGAATTGATATCCTATTCACATGGGAGTTTAGTGAGGTTTGAGGAAATATATAGGTTTCCTAAAGAGAAGTCAAGCGAGGCGTGTTAAATGAGGTGGAGATTAAAGAAATGGCCTGAGAGAGATGGAATTATCATTAGGTATAATTTTAGTAATCAAATATATAGGAATAATATAAAATTCAAAAATTGACGGTTATTAAAATATGTTGGTTCATTTAATGGAATATGGAAATTTTTCAAATGATTGTTATTTAATTCTTCTTCTTCTTTCTTCGCCTATTATTACTTCCGCGGTGCGGGGTCGGCGGTAATACATAGTTTTTTTGAGACCGGTAAAAAAATAGAACAGGCCGACCCGTTGCAGGGTCTGACGCCTGTTGAAAATATAGAAGGGAAGAGACTGACATGCAAAGAACAGAAGAGCTGCCAGTCCCAGCTCGGGTAGCTCGTGGTCGCCATTCACGTACCCACAAGATGTGGGCCCCTGAGCTTGATGAATGAAGAGATGGAGATATCAGCCAAAGTGGGGGTTTTGGCTCCATTTTTTTCATTACAAATACATCCTAACCACGACTATAAGCAATTCTAGAATATTACAGGCCAACAAAAAAAAAAAAAATTTTTGTGTCGGTTTTTTGAAGCTATTCCTGGGCGCTGATTCCGAAAATGCAATCAGGTTTGCCCCCAACAGTTCTAGAAATATTTTAGAGATATGGAAAATTAAATTTTAATACAAAATGTATTCTAAAACGGCTCTGATTTTGAATTTTCTAGATTTTTTTAACCCTTAAAAATATACCTATATATACCCTTAAAAAAAATACATAGAGATATAAAGTTTAATTCCAAAGGTAAGTGGTTTTGTGGTGCGAAATGTGGTTATAATTTTAGAAAAATTGAATTTTTTCAGTTTTTTTTTTTTTTTAATTTGGAATACAATATTTTGCATCCATGAATGCAAAAACCATATATTTACAATAACCTTTTTAGCTTTCCAAAAATGATTCATTCGTGAAAATCTGTTAAATATTAACGAAATTATAAACAAAATAGTTAAATATATCTAATTAAATTTAAGGATTGCGGTGTGGGTTTCAAGTGAAACATTTTGAACAAAGGTATTTATGTGTGAGTTTCACGAGGGTGAAACTCACACATAAATACAACCTTTGTAAATAAATCTAAGTTTATTCCTATGAATCCTATTGTCGGAGATCAAAGCGCCTAAAAGATAGGCAGCCAAACTGTTTTTAACCCAGACTTTAATAACTGTTTTGCTTATGATTTCGTTAATTATCAACAGATTTTCATAAATAAATAATTTTTGGGAAGCTAAAGAACTATAGAATATCGTAAATATATGGTTTTTGCGTTCAGTGTTGGAAAAAATTGTATTAAGGGTGTCCAACGCTAAAGAAAACTAAACAAAATTCGATTTTTCTAAATTTTAGCCGTGTTTTTCACAACTAATCACCTCCGATTGAACTGAACCTTTATATTTCTATATATTTCAACTATCTGCATATTTTTAAGTGGTAGCGCCTTAAAGAAATCTAGATAATTCAAAATAAGAGCTATTTTTGAGCACTTTTTCTAATAAAATCTAATTTTCTCTATATCACTAAAACTAGAGCTGATGGGGCAAATCTTATGGCATTTTTGGAATCAGCGTTACCCAAATATCCAGGAAGGGCTTCAAATACCCCGGCACCAAAATCATTGTTAGCCTGTGTTATGTCCATTGAAATTTATGAAAATTTTATTTATTTTCTTTTCTTTTAGAAATATTAAGATCCCAGATAATTCTTTTTTTTTCTTGCATCTCTAATTTCTTTTGACTACTTTAGAGGAAAAAGAAAAGAAGAATTGGAATTATCGAAATTATTAAGTATTCAAGAATAAATGAATTTTAATTCCGCTTGATTCTATATTTTAAAAGTTTTTCCAATTTTTTTTATGTTAGGTGAATATCATCAGAAAAAAATTTTATTTAGTTGGCTTGTTGTTTGAAAAGAGTGGTAGTTCAAACAACGTCCTATAAAGGACTAGTTAATATTTGTAAAACGTTGAGTTAGCCTACCATTACATCAGAGAGTACTGTACAGCTCAAATGCAAATATAGAGCAAAGGGGTGTGAGAATTATTTTCATTCAAACAGAAAATCAACTCGTAATTAATAAAATTATTTTTATACAATATCATTGACCCAATTAGATTATATTAATATTAATAAAATATATATTTAATTACAGAGGCACACATATATTAAATATTTAAACATTTTAAATACAAAAAAAAACAGTTATTAATTTTTGCTCAAAATTTCAGAACAAAAATATTTAAACATACAAATTTCAACAATAAAAACAAAACAAGCAATTATTTCAAAAAATATTAAAATTATAAATGCAATTTTAAGATCTTCAATTGAGAACACTTTCAACTTCAAAATGGTGCTTTTGTGTTTAATTAATTCTTGAACTAAAGAATTCCACTGAGTCATCTCATTGTACCATTGTGCAATTCCATTTTCATAGAATAAAAGTAAAATTTTGTCCAATTCCCAATCAAACGGAAATCCATAAATTGTTGTTGAATAGAACAGATGATAAGTTGCGATAATTTCATTTACGATATGAAGGCTGTTTGAGAATTTAGGAATTTTATTAATTGAATTTCTCGCTTGGTCGCAAGGCATCACTAAAGCCATTGAGTTGTTTGTGTAAATATCATTGAGAGAAATTTTCGGAGAGTAAATAATGGACTTCCCTATTGTTGGAATATCCCATTGTCTGTGTATTTGTTTAAAAAATGGACTCGCTTCCACCCCGGGCACCCAACCAAAGACCATCCTGCACGTGTAAGTAAAAATACAGTGAACTGATAAATTTTTGTATTTGATTCCCAAAAGAGAATTCATCGGTGGGTATTGTCCTGGTGATTGTAAATTCGTATATAATCTTGATTGTAATCCGCTTACCATTACAATTGAAATTAACATAATTGACATCGCTAAAATTCTTAGATAAAATTCTTTGATTGTTGCCATCCATGTAATTGGATAGGAAATGTATAAGCTTAAAATTTCACAAAAACTATCAAGCATGTTGAGATCTTTACGGATTAGAAACCAAAAAATGCTCAAAACACACCAGGAAGCAAACAACCAAATCCAGATCTGAAAATGAAAGCATCGCGGAAGTGCTTGCCAGGAAGGGAAATTTTCTTCTTTTTTCACTACCACGCACATGGACATCATGGAAAATGCTTGTCGGAATTTCCTCACACCTATCGGTTCTTGTGCGATGTGCAAATATAAAAGAGTCTCGTGAGTGAACTTGATCTTTGTTGCGTTCCACTTTGTAAGAATAAATTCCTGAAATGGTGTGTTTGTTTTAACCAAATTGTCCTCATCTTGAAGGAAGAACTCACTCACATATGATATTAATGAGATATTTTGTTGACGTAAATTCGGATTTTGATTAAAATATGCGAACTTAATATCAGATATTGGAATTTTCTTCGGAGTGTTTTTCCAAGGATTTCCTGTCCACAGTTCAAATTCCAGCCCACAGTTCATAGGATTTTCAAACAGAATCAAAGTACTAAACATTAAGAAAAAAATATCATTAGGATATTTGAACACCGCATCTTTGAGTATATCCAAATCAGAATCGCAATTGTAATCTCGGAAATCTTTATATATTAAAATCTTATCACTAACTTGAAAATAATCCGGTAACAATTTATCATTCATATCGAGGATTAATAAATTTGAACCTTCATGCCTTGAAATTTTTTCTGGAAAGATTTTCTTCTGGTCTGTTGCAAAAAAAGTTCCATTCATTTTTAGGTTTATCTCCCGAGATAATTCCTTCATATATTTATATCCGCTGTTATCCAAAACATAAGTCTCTCGATTGAAATTAAAATGTTTCTTTATTTGTTCATTAAGAACGTCAAATTTTCGTTCTAGAATATTTTCACTGATCATGACAGCTTTTATACTCAAGAAGAGATAATTTAAAGCAAGGAGAATAAAATTCATTGTAGCAGTTAAGACGTCTCAACAGATAACTAAAGAAAGCAAACATATTTATTTCTCATTTAGAAAGGTAAATCTATATATCGATCTGTTATTTATAAAAATTTTTACAAAAATCATCAATTAGTATGAAAATCAATTTTATTTTGTGGATGAAATAAAATATCTATTTATCCGAGAGAGGAGTGGCGAGTTACGATTTATGGATTTCTAATCAGTTCTGAATATTTTAGAAATTTCTATGTTAATAACATTCTTGGTTGGATATTTCATAGATATTTTTTTCCTTTTCTTGTTTTAGAAAGCTACCCAACTTTTTTATTTAAAAATTATTTGTGCAATTCAAATGAGAAAGTTATTATTTTTCAATAATCCTCTTAAAATATGATACTTTTTGGTAAAAGTTGGTTCGGCTTCGCAAAGTTGACATACGCAAACAAAGAGTGCAATTCAATTCATTGAATTAATATATCTCGAAACGTCTCCGGGGTCGATAAGGATATAAAGGCTTTTCATTTGGCTGAACCTGCCCATATTTAAAACTGTTTTAATATTCAACTAGGCAGTTTTGGAAAAGTTTTTTTTGTAATTAGCTAGTTTTGGAATTGGACTTTTTAGCGAGTTTTGGCACTGTGAATGCAACTGGTCAGTTTCAATCAACATAGCAAAACATACAAAATTTCAGGTTAGTCAACAAAAATCATTAAAAAGTGTATAGGAAGAAATATAGGCCTGCACTATAAAAATGTCCCCCAGTTTTCCAAAATCTACAATTTTATGGAAGCTTGTGGGTAAAGTTATTTTCATTGCAATTAGCAAGTTTTGGAAATGACTTCATGAAAGTCGCCATCTTAGATGTTAGAAAGCAAGTAGTTTTGGAACTGTTTGTGGATCAGTTTGCAACAAGACAGTTTTGTAAATAGAATGAAATGCAACTAGGCCCTGTTTGAATTTGTACTCGATTTTCAGTATTTGTTTAAAATAGGATTTATCAACTTTTTTTACTGGGAAACTATTTTCAAATGTGTATTTCTGTTTTGTCAACAACATGCAATTGAAATCTCGACTTTTCAAATTTTGCCAATTATGCACTTTTGGAAATGGACGACTATAATTTGAATAAGTTTAATCTCTCAGGATGGGGAAAGATCTCTATTTCTGAGCAAAGGAATATATTGAGATTAATTTTTTTAAATAGTTTTTCTACTCATCAATCAAGGATATTATTCCTGTTTTCTTTTAAAGCATGAGAGCTTTAGAATGAATTTAAAAATTTTATTTATATTTTCCAATTAAACCATGAATATTAAAAAAAATGCCTATTGAGAAGTAATCAAGTGTTTTTTTTTTCTGTAGTCCCTATCAAAACACAATTCGTTTATATAATCCTATAGAAAGCTCAATCATTTAAGTCCGGTTAACTTTTTTTCCTCTTCTTAATTAATAATTAGAATCGTATCCGGGATGTTAAATTATAACAGTCAAGGGTCTGAATTCAACGGGTCTTGTAAAAAAATATTTCACGGGCGGATTATTTGTATACAAAAAATTTTAAATGATGCTATATTTTGAGTTGCAAGTTTTTTTTTTATGTATGTCCCCTATGGCCTCCGGCTAGAGGGAGAAATAAAAAAAAAGTTTTTTTTTTTTTGTAATATCGGTTCCCAGCAAGGCGGCAATGTCTTGGCAAAAATCAATTGCGCCTGTAAATAGGCAACCGCAACTTCTAAATTAAAGGTGGTTTGCATTATGGAAAGGAGACATTTTTATATACATAGGCGTGGGAATTGGGGGGGGGGGGCAAGGGTATAGAGCCACAACCTCAAGGATTGTCCAGGAGCCAAGTTTATATTGCAATTATTGCAATATAATAAAATTAATTTTAAATTTTTTTATTTTTTTTTTTAATTTGTAATTTGATGGCTTTCCACATATTTCCTCAAATGCCGAAAATGGCCGTAAAAAATTTTCCCTCCCTGAGAAAATAATATTTCGAAGAATATGATTATACAATAAGCTTATATAAATAAATGTATACCTATATATAGAGATTTAAATCTAATTTTCACTAAGAAAAATGATTTGGCGGCACAGAGACGAAGGAAATCTTTAGTAAATTACTGCCGTTTCGGTCTCGGGAGAGCCCTTCTTCAGAGCTACAGGCGCGTATATTTAGAAAATAAATTTGATTTTTATTATGAATTTAAAATTAAACCAGACCAGCAAAATTCAGCTTCAATGAATGTGTTTTTTATTTACTTTTCCAACTGATTTTATGTCAACAAAGTTTGGGAAGTGTGAGAAGAATAAGGGCGGAGTTAACGAGTGAAGTGAAGACATGGGTCTTGTAAAAATTCAATTAAATTTTTGATCAGTATTTTAAAACAAATCTGGGTCATGGAAAAGTGCCTGTGATTAAAAATTGAATATTTTATTTAACAAGGAAGGCCACGTCCAAAGCGAATTAGCCTACTCTTGAAAAATTTAAATTTTTATTAACACTGATCGGCAAAATAATAAAAACTTCGTGTTGTTTTTATAAGAAAACTTAGTCTGATGTTTGTAATTTTTATAATTTTCATTTTAATCAAATTAAAACAAAATATTCTCAAAAGAAAACGAGAGAATTTTTTTAAAATAAAAATTAATTTGATTTCTTTCCCTTAAAAAAAGGGATTAGATTTTTGCTTGTTATAAAAAGAAATAAAATTTTCTCACTTGGTTTGAATGTTTCGTCCCATTAAAAAGCTAAAAATATAAAACTTTTGATAAAAAAGTTTTACTTGTGTTCTTGATAGAGGGCTCTAAAATAAAAGGTTAACTTGTTATTTTGACTTAGGCTGAGCTTGTCTCTTATCTTAATCTTTAAAAAAAAAAAAAAAAAAAAAACAAGAAAACAAGGTAATTACCTTATCCCCGTGGAAAAAAATAAGTCAGAATCACTTGATTCTTTTATATAAAAAAAAAAGAAAAAAAAAGGAAAGTATTTTTATCTCAGGGACAAATATAGGCCAATTCGACCTTTTCATTTTAACGATTTTAGAGTGATTAAAAGGCATAAAATGCGATTTAAAGTTACTATTTATTTCAAAAGTGGTTCAAGTTCAAGGACTTAAAGAAGGTTTTATTCGAAAAGAGTAGTCTATTTGCCGGTATAGTGAGAGTCTCTGCTCAAACTATAACAACACAGAAGGAGAAATGATGTAACTTCATGGAGTGCCGGTAGATGGCTACGGCCAGAGGCCGGTTGGGTCTGAGTACACGAAAGCACCTCGGGTAAATAATTCGGTTGAATTTAAAATAATATTAATAATCATTATAAGGTCCTGAAGAAGGAGTCGTTAGTACTCCGAAACGTTCACTTAATGCTGGAGGAGTCGATCTAAATAAATTGGCCTGATAAGAATCTTCAAGTTTAATTATTAACAACCTTCTCGATTAAAATAATATTTATTTACTAGCCGGGGCGGAAGTAATGATGTCCCCTGTTATGTATTCTTTAAAAAAAAAAATATTGGAAAAGGCTGAAAAAAGTTATTATGTAATAATTACAGCATTTCATTTCGTTTTTTTTTTTTTTTGTCAGGAAAATGTTTTATAAACGAGTAAGAAAACGAAGAATTATTGAAAATTTCTTTTTATTTTAAAGAAACATATTTTTAAACTCTACTCGGTTTTAAAGGGGTTTAAATCACTAAAATAAGTCTGTTGAAGAAATGTGATAACTCTTTAATCCCGAATGGTGTCACCTCAATAATGGTGTCCCCCTCCCCCGGGGCGGACCGCTCCCACTCACGCTACGCCACTGTTTCTTCTTCTTTCTTCGCCTGATTATTCCCGGCGTTTGTCATTCATGGGATTTTGCGGCCGGGAAGGAATAGTACAGGCCCGTAGCCTGTTGAAAATATAGAAGGGAAGGATACAGGCAAAGAACAGAAGTAATGCCAGTCCCAGCTAGGGCAGCTCGTGGTCGCCATCCACGTACCCACAAGATGTGGGCCCTGAGCTACGCTACGCCACTGTTTACAATTTCTAAATGGAGTTACACCATTTAATGAAAATAATTTAATTTCAATTATGAAAAATTAAATATCACCTAAAATACTGTATATTTTGTATAAATTTGTTTTTGAATTCTGTAGCTATATTTTTAAAATTTAAAATAAATTATAAAATTTATTTTCAGGTTTACCACCTCTATTCATAATCCCTTGGGCGATACTACGATTATTACTAAACAATGATTTTTGTTGGACAACAAATTCAAACAGTCTAATCTTTTTACTAATCCGAGCACCGACAGGTTTTTTTATGTTGGTAAGTTGTACTTTTTTCTATTAATTTTTTAATAAATAAAACTAATCTGTATCTTTCTTTTTTTATAGTTAAATTTTATATTATTTTTAAATATTATACGAGTATTATTCTTAAAACTTCGCTCATCGGTTTGTAAAGAGACACGACGATACCGGTGAGTAAGACAATTTTGATAAATTTAATGCTTTCATTTATTATTTATTTATTTATTTACAGACGATGGGCAAAGTCAACTTTGGTGCTGGTTCCTCTCTTCGGTGTGCATTACACTCTCTTTATAGGAATGAGTTATTATATTGGAGTCAACCAAACCGTGGAATTGATCTGGTTATTTTGCGATCAGCTCTTTGCTTCCTTTCAAGTAAGTGCTTTTAGATCAAGTGTTCTTGAATTGGGGCCCAATCTATTTCAAAAAGGGCTCGAATTTCATTTCGACCATGGAAGGTGTTAATTGCTTTCTCATATCTATATAAGAAATAGAGCATATATAGTTAAAAATTTAATTAATTCGGATTTTTTAAATAATATTGAGTTTGCCTTCTTGTAAAAAAATTAAAGTAGAAGTTTACTCCATTATTTATTTTTTCTACACCCTACCCGCTACCATAAAATCTAAACATAAATTAGATATTTTGAATTCTTACTCAATAATATTAAAATTATTCTTATTTTTTAATTTTTAAAAAATAGTAGTGCCCTCGGGTTTTGGCGTAGTTGCTAGCGTGCTGGCCTTCTATACTAAGGGTCGCGGGTTAGGATCCCAGGCAGTCCGATAATTTTGGATACCAAATGGCTTAAATAAATATGCCTTGACCCCAAATATATATATTATAATAAAATAAAAGTATCGGTTAAAGTCTTATATAGGCCTGAGTTGCCGAAAAGACTGTGTGTGTGTGTGTGTGTGTATGTGTAAGTGTGAGTGTGTATGGGGAAAAAAATATGAGTGCTTAAAAAAAAATAGTGGTTTTGTTAATTAAAAAAAAATCTAATTTTACCTTTTGTGGTTTCTATTATTATTATTATGGGAGTTTTTAATTATAAACCACATTTTGTATTATTTATTAAAAATATACTATACAACGTTTCGAATACTTATTCTGCAGTCCCTTGAACGGTCATTCACTTTAACCGGAGCAAGTGCACAGTACTTGAAAAAGACAGCAGAATAAGTAGTCGAAACGTTGTACAGTATTTATGTTTTTAATAAATATATTTAATAAAACAAAATGTGGTCTATAATTAAAAACTCATGATCAATAGAACTTTTTTTTTTGGCTGTCGAACGATTAGATCAATCAAAGGAAAGGAAATGAAAATCCCAATAAAAGAAAACGTTTCGACATTATTTAATTAAAGCAGAATCGTTTTCTTTTTTTCATCAGATACAGGCTAACCTGTTTGGCTGACTTCCTCTCTTTTATTGATTTATAGTCAAAAAGAGAAAATTTTACTAAAAATATTTTTTTAAAAGGAGCTGTAACTTCTTGAAATTTATAGGAAAATTTGAAGAAACAAAATTCATTGAATTAACCTAATCCTTAATCAGAATATAATTATATTTTATGCGTATAAATTAATTGAAATAAAGACGGGATCTAAATGGCCTCAGATGTCAAAAAATACATTAAAAAAATTTAAAAAAAAAATTATATTTTAGATTATTAAATGAATTAAAGATTAATTCAGAAAATATATAGGTCTACTGGTATAACACTAATTTTTTTTTTTTTTTTCAAATCTTAGGGGAGGGCAAATACTTCATCCCCCCTCTCATATGACATCCCTGGAGAGAGAATATAAACAAAAGTAATCTAATCCTTTCACTTGATATATCGTTAAAATTGTCAATTCTTGCGAAAAATTGAAAGAGTTGTTTTGAATAAAGTTCAAAGTACGACCTCTGTTCTCTCAGTCGGAAATCACGCGCAAACCCTCTATTTTTTTTGAACTCAATGAAGGTCGACAGGCATTCACCTCTCATAAGCTACTAAATCACCGTTTCAATTTTCTGAAAACGATCAATATCACTTCTCTAACTGGATTTATTTTTTGCAATTTGGACGGTGAAAAGGATAAAAAATTTTTAGAACAATGGAGCCGGAAAATTAGAATTATAGAATTTGTTTGGATTTATAATACTGATATCAAACAAGGTATATTCCAATTTGTGTGAAAATGAAAATAACAAGTTTGTCACTGTGCAGAGTTATCCATAGAAATTTTATAATAGATATACAAACTAACTTATAATTTAGAGAAAAATTATAGAGGAAAATTCTGACAAGATAGACAAGTTGGTTTTTATCTTTATAATATGTTCAATGAACAAAAACACAAATTAAGCGCTGATTGAATTTATTCAATTTCGAATTAGATCATCATTATAACTTATAATTATTGTTAATAATAATTCAATTTTCATGATTTATAAAAAATAGTTGTTAGATCAGTGTAGTGTGCAGGGCTGGGGTGTCGACAAATTTAAGAGGTGTCAGCATAAAAATAAAATTTTAACTACAAAATTTCGGGCCTTAGTGTAGTGGTGTTCTGTCTCAATAATCTTTAAATTTTTTTAAATTTAAAAATTAATTTATTGTTATTATTAATCACATATTAATTAAGAAATTTTTAAAATAAGCTTAGATGTTTTATTTAAAAATCAAATGTCAAATTAGTTCAGCATTCTTGCAATAGATGGCAGGCTAGTCTAATAGCCGATCCCCTAATAGCGTATATCTCGCCTATATTTATATATTTTTATAGAAGATACATAATATATAATAATATTTATAAAGTATTTATTGTTAAAAGATCAATGAAAATCAACCAAATGCATTAAATATTATTAGCTACCATTCTGACATCTCTTGGCAAATTTTTGAATTACTTGATTTTTGGGCATACTTTTTATGACACACAACGCCATCTTATCGGGAAAAACAAGCGTAACCACTTCGCTCCTACTCCTCCTTAAACTGTATAAGTATTTTTTTTTTTTAGGGATTCTTTGTTGCTGTACTCTACTGTTTTATGAACGGCGAGGTATTGACGGAGTTAAATAAAAAATGGCAGCGCCGTCGAAATAATTGGCATAGCAGCGGAGTGCGGGGATTCCGTAGCAGTAATAATGGAGTTACCAGAAGGGATACTCTAGGTGCTCTCGTACGTTATGGCGATGGCATCCCTGGCCGACATAATAATGGCTCAGGGTTCTGCACAAGCACTACATGTCTCTCAGCGGTCGGAAAATCCCGTGCGGGCTCCATGACGGGCGCGACGCCACTTTCACCGCCCAACCCTCCGCTTGCCTCTATTGTAAGTGCTAGTTACTTTGATAACGTTTAAAAATATTTTTTTCCTTGAAAATCGCTGATCAGCTATTTTCAATTGCAAATATTGCAATAAGAGTTATGCATCCATGAAGAGTCAAAACTCTACTTCTTATTCTGGCTTTTTTTTAACAAAGCTTTAAGAATTATTTATGATGAGCCTTATAGATTTCAAGATGTTCCATCAGAATCCTTTTACATTTTAATGGAATTTTTGAAAGAAAAAATCTTTCTTTTATGTTATAAATATTGCATTTTTTTTTTTTTTTTAATGTATAGTAATAAAGAAGAGAATGAAAGGGTGAAATGTTCCTAAATTTCTTTAAAAAATAAAAAATAAAAAAAAAAAGTTAATAAATTAAAGGTTATATTAATCTTTTCAAAAGTAGATATTTTTAATATAATCCATAGAATTCACCTTTGGTTGAAACATTCTTAAATTAAATTAATTATCATCTTATTATAGATAAATAAATAACACAAGGTTAAGTTTTAAAAGGGTTTTATTTTAGCTTATGCGCATTTCGACGTTAATACGTCATCTTCATGTGTCATAGCTCTGAAGATGTCTTAATTCTAGTTTGGTTTTTAGGTGTCAAATTAATAAATTTTTTTTTTAATACATTTTCAGAGATTTTCAGATTTTCAAAGAGTTTACAGATCTGGCCATGTCAACTGTTTCGGCCCCCAGCCATCTTCACGATCTCTGGCAAACATAGTTTTGAAACAATTAATTTTCACCAGATCCAATTAATTAGTGATTAAACATATGGAAATTTTTTAATGTGAAATAGATATTATTATTTATATATTTGTGTTATGTGTTTTTCATAACAACTAATTTCTTCTAGAGAATATACTGGTATATAAATATTTTGATAGTATACTATGTTGTCTCTAAATTTTATTTTTAGGAACAATATTTTTCATTAATACTTGAAATAGAATTTTTAATCTCTTACTATTATTGTTTTAATTAAATATTTTAAAAGTAAAATTAATATTTTTTTTTTTCAGCTTACTGATGGGTCACACCGATGGATGGATTCCAATAACGCCAATATGGAAATGCAACCAATTAAAAATACCTTTTGAATTAAAATATAAAAAGATTAAAAAAACACAGTATCCGTCAAAATTAACATTCAATTCTCAATAAATAAAGAGGGGAAAAATATGCTTATAGATTTTCAAATAAAGTATATAAATATATATAAATTTGAAAATATATATACGCACATAAATACTGTTCGTATATATGAAAATTATCTAGATAGTAAATTTTTTAGATTTCTCACTCACCCCCCCCCCCCACCTATAGTGAAATATGAAGTGGATAAAATGTCAATAAATAATTAAATTAAAGGGTAGTTGTTGTTATATTTTGATATTGTTGATAAAAAATAAAAAATTTGTCCTTTTTGCTGCGTTTTTAGGCGCGTTGTTGCAAGATGAATCGACTGGGTTCCATTATCCTGGCGTTTTATTCTTAGTTCCATGTTACAATAAGTCTATATTTTTTTAGGCTAAGGCAGTTTTCTCACAAAATATTTTTATAAAGATTTTATTTATTATTATTAAACGGCGATAAAATTCTTGAGCTTGTTTTTGTAGATATAGCCTAATTTACATTTAAGGGGGAGTAGGAGCGGCCGTCTAAACGTACTTTAAAAAAAAAAAACTAGGGTATACTTGTTTTTGTTTTTTTAAGTCTACCATATATATAAACTATTATAAGGAATTTTTCAATATGTTTTTTTTTAATGATTAAAATTTAATTGTAACAGAAAGTTATATTTTTTTTTAATGACTTATTAAAAAATTATGAAAATTAATTTTTGTAATCAAGCAAATACTAAAAACAAACTATTACAATAATTTTAAATTTTTTTTAAATTTATTATTATCACATTATTATTAAGAAAATTTTAAAGTAAGCTTAGATGATTTGTATTTAAAAAACCGTTAAAATAGTCGAGCATTTTGCCGATAGATGGCTGGACTGGTTATCTTACGGCATTATCAGATCATTTATAAGCCTATATTTATATATTTTTATGCTGTTATAAATGATTATATAATAATATTTATAAACTATTAATTATTAAAAGATCAACGAAAATTAAATAAATAAATGTGATTAAATATAAGCCCTACCATCCTGCCATCTGTTTGCAAATTTTCGACTTTTGGCTAACTTTTTAAGACCCCTAACGACAATTTATCTGCAAAGACATGCGAACAGCTTTGCATCCCAAATCCTCTTAAGTTCGGCTCGAATTAAGTTGTGAATGCAGAGAAAAAAAATTTAAATTTTTTAAATTATTTTTCAGATATTTTGACAAAATTATGATTTAATATCAAGTAGAGTAGAGATTTCAAATTAAAATTTTTCACATTGTTGAATGTAATGAAAAAATAATTATTTTCTTTATTCGAATATTTTTTCCATAACCTCTTCATTCGTTGCTTTTTTTCTCATTAAATGGTTTATCTCTAGATACTTTAATTGAAGACAATTGCAAATTTTGTAAATATTTCCTAATTTTTGACGGATACTGTAAAAAAAAAGTTTTCGGACAACAGGGAAATTTTTTTAATAATAAGAATAGGTATATTTCTGAAGGATTTTCTTTTTAGATATTAAGGATGTCCAGTTATTAAATTATTTGCTATTTTTATATTGCTAAATTTTTTCAATTTCTTAGTCAAATCAGTTACATCTGATTTACCTATTTCAACTATTTTTTTATTAATCAGCTAAGGAAAATTTTTATATAAAGAAAAGAAATAATTGAAATGTAGATAAAAAAATATTGTCACTTTCAATTTTCCAGAGATTGTAAGATAATTAAATAAAAAAAATGAGCTTATCTTTTTCAAATGCTCTACTAAAAATTTTATTTTTTATAGTGAGATTAAAGAACAGGTAACAGACTACTCATCATCTATTAACATGGGCGAAGAAATAATAGAGTTTAACTAAAGTAATTTTGAAACAGGATTAGAGCGTTAACAATGGAAGAGTCAATTGTTCCCTTCCCGCCCAGAGCGATAAGATTCATTTGTAACAATTTAGCTATTAAATATGGACTGATTGTAAATAACCTCAAAAATAAAAAACTTCGAATTTTTTTTTTAATTTAATCAAATTTACAATTAAATATAATTTTTGTCATTTTCTATCAAATTTTATTAAATAAAAATTTGTTCTAGTTATTAACTTTAGAACACAAAATATGAAATATATTTATGAAAAAATTTTTCAGATCTAACATAAATCTCCTACATCATTTATTAAAAAGAAAAATTTTAAATTTAACCTTGAAATGTAGTTTATAATTTTTTTCTTTATTGATTTCACATTTCCTTTGAAACGAATTCATTAATTACTAACTACTATTAAATGGACACCCTTGATATTAAATTTGAAATTTAAATTTAATTGTAATCAATCAAATCAAGAAAATAAATAACATTTCCTATATCGTTCGTATTCATATTCATTAAATTTAAAAGAATATTTATTTGTTTTTTGATTTTAAATCAAATATTTTTAGAAAAATATTTAAATATGTAAAAAAAAAAAAATTATATATTTTTCACAAAAAAAAAAAAATGAAATATAAAAACAAAAATTATATATTTAATTATGTATTAGAGATGGTTTAATTATTATTCAGAAAATATTAATAGAGTAAAATAAATTTTTTTCTAAGGTCATTTGCAAGTCTCTTGATAGAGTTATTATTTAAATTTAATAAAAAAATAGTACAGTCGGGGCCACAAATGCCTGATGTACCCGAGACTGGAGCCTTAACCTTAGTCAACCGAACCAATATTTTTAAAATGAATAAAACATCTTATTTTAAAGCAACTCAAGTGGAAAAGCTATTTTTAAGACAACACTTTCGAAGGCTAAGCATTTTGGTTGCCTAAACTCAAGGCTCCACTCTCGAGCACATCAGGCACTTGTGGCGTCAACTGTACCTCCTTGAAAAAAGGCAAAATTAAGTTAATGAAATAAACGAACAAATTTTGGAATAAATTTCGTAAAAATATTACTTAAAATAGAAAGAAATTTGGGGTAAAAAACTGCATAGAAAGAAAAAAATCCAAAGAACACCTTTAAAATAAAGCTGGAAGTAGAAACATATTAAATAGGGGGAGGGGGTGAATAAATAAATAAATAAAAAATAAATTGGTTAAATCTTTTTGCGTTTATAAATTTCGAATTTTAATGACTCTTATTAACGCATTTCTTAACTTATTTACTAAAGAGATAAGTAAATAAATAAGGATTTTTTTATTTATTTGCTCCATTAATTTATTAAACAAATTTTCTGAATAATAATTGTTAATTTAATTTGGCGTATTATGTTTATACTATAATTGTATATAATATTGATATGTATGTAATTAATTATATGTTATAATATATGCTGACTTTCTCTGTTTTAGAGAAAATATCTTTTAAAAAGAACAAATTTTATAATTAAATATAATATTAATTTAAATACGATTGGCGAATCAAAATTAAATTTTATAATTATGCTAAAAATTTCTATATTTTTTCAAAATATTTTTTTTTAACGCTGTGTCGTAGAAAAAAGAAAAACTTGTCATAATTCATGATGTGAGACTGGTATGAAAATTAACAGTCTTTATTCATTCTACGACACTACATTTAAAAAAAAAATATTCTTTTAAAATAATTAATAAAACGATTTGTAATAATAAATAATGTTTTGTCTAATACAGGGAAAGTTTTCAAAAGGCATCATCAGTACCATCTACATATGCCACATGTTCAATGTTGTACCAAAAACACATCCTTTGTAAGACTGACTAATTAAAAATCAATTTGCATTCATTGATCTCAAAAAAATAAAATAAATAGATATTAACCATCCTAACTTGTATAGACAAATAAATTAAATGTTTATATTTTATTTTAAAGACTTTTTTATTGAATTCTAGATATATAGACCGAAACGTCGGCGAATACAAAATTAAATAAAAATTTTTATTTAATTTCCTAGCTGCAACGTTCTTCGAATCTTATGTGATGAAGTTTTTTGGAACGAAGTTCTTTTACGCTCCCTTCTAAATATTTTATTCTAGATTTCTCAGCTTTATAATTTTTTTTTTTTTTTTTACAAAATTAAATAGGCTTATGTTAGTTAATTCGGATTACTTATATGAATTAGCACTTTCATGTATTATTTGACCAGTATCTAATGAATTGATTAGCCAATTTTAAATGTACCTTTAATGATCACTTTTTCATTTTTCCTTGTTAAAATAAATAAGCAAGAAAGGAGAGAGAGAGATCGCCAGGAAATGGCTGTCAGAAGCCATCGGGGGGTTCACCCAAACATCAATTATCTGTTTTTTTTTTTTTTTTTTTTTTTTTTTTTTTTTTTTTTATTACCAGCTATAAAATGAAAGACCAACAATCTTTTTATGTTATAAAAAATTTCATCTTTAATTTTCTTTTTTAACTATCTCCAGGTGTGTATTAATTTCCCAAAAGACATTATTAGCTACCTGAATTTATTATTTCATACAAATAGGTATCAACTTTTATGAGGTAATGCAAAAATATAGATGCAATCATCTAGGTCAATGCTTCTTAAACCTTTTGAAATTGCAGCCCCGTTGGAAAACAAGCCAATACCTCACGGCCCCTCTATTTTTTTTTTTTTTTTTTTTTCAAATTCAGAGCCTGATGATGAGCGCGATAAGCGTTCGAAAAGTCGACAGAGAAAATTAAAAATTTTGTTTTTTGTTGGCTGCCTATTCATTATCCCTTGAATAGCTTAAGTTAATGAAATACTGGCTAAAACATCAACCAAATAGTAATATATCAAAATTTTTTTTTAGCCCATAGTGTAAAACATAGGCCTACCTGGTAGTCTAATTTAAAAAAAATTCTACAAATATTTTCACTAATAAACGACGGAATAAAATTTTTTTCTATTTATGGGCTTCAATGAAATTTTATAAATCCGAAGATATTATTGATCTTATTTTTTATAAATTTGGACTAGCCTACTGTAATTTTTTCTTGCATTCTTTTGCTTTTTGAAATCTTAATCTCTAGTTTAAAATACAAGTTTCTAATACAAGTTGAGTTTTTCAAATTACTGAGCACAAAAACATACCTTAGAAAAAATATTCTATGTTAAAATTTAATAATTGAAAAGGTAGAAAGAGAAATTTTAAAATAATGTACATTCATGTTAATTAAAATATATTATTTGTGTACAATCACCACTAAAAAAATCCTATCGGCCGAAAGGGAAAAAGAAGAAAATTTATATTTCACCAAGACAACTGATGATAAATTTTTGAAACTTTGATATGATTGTGAGTCCAACAAGACCAGATTAAACACTCAACTCATTTGGTATCCAAATGAAGCTAAAATAAAATCATAGGACTGCCTGTGGTCCGAACCCCGCGACCCTGGTAAGAAGGCAACAGCCTTTAACTACACCAAACCCGAGGCTTTTATTATGTTAAAGCAATGGAAAAAGAACAACAATCACCACATGTTGATGCTATCTCTCAAAGAATAAAAATCTATTTTAACTTTCTACCTTTCCAGTTAATTTGTATTGGTATGAGTGTGTGTGGGCCTGTTAGACTCTCGGTGATTCCCTGAGAGTCTGCATAGTTCTAGAGACAACGGATTTCTCATTTTTACCGCAAAGAGAGAAAACTGAAAAGGATTTTATTGGAATCCATATTAATATTTCAAAGAAAAACAATACTTGAATCTGAATCAAGTGTTTAAGGGTTAGTGGAGGTGGGGCAGGGGAGATTCAGCTTGCACCTCGAGTGTGGACATAATTAAATAAATTATTTCATCTCTTTGCTGGGGATCTAAAAAATCTTTATCTTTTCTATGTTATTAATGCCAGTGATGTTCTCCTTCCAAAAATATTCTTACATAATGAAAGGGTCACGTGTGTCGGGGAATCCTATCGTTTTGTGGCCCCCAGGCGGTCGCTCGTCTCCTTCGTAGGGGCTTCCTTGGCCTACAATAATATTTATTTTGATATTAATTTCAGATGATCTAATATTTGCTGAATGTTTATAATATAAAAAAAAAACGCCGCTCCAAGATCATTATTTATCACTTTTTGCGATTCATGACTTTTGTCTTAAAAAAAAAAAACTTGTCACTAAAAGAAGTTTGTTAGAGTCAATGTTAAATAAGATAAAATTAAACAGAAAGATTAAGTTAATTTTTTTTTGTTAGATTAGATAAGGAAGTGTCAAATAACTGGATAATATTCAAAACAAAAATATTTTTAAAATTCAATTAAATTTTACTAATGAGTTGGGTCATTAAAAAAACTTACAAAGTGAATTGTAATGAATAATAATTGATTGTTTATTTTGTACAGTACTTCCCAAAGAAATAAAAATAAAGAGAATTATGCGTTTTCTCTGCTCTAGATCGGCCCTATTATATTTTAAATTCTATTTTAGTCTTAATACTTTTTTTTATTATCCGAGTTAAGACAAGTTTCTCTTCTCCACGGAATTAAGTTTA
>JAKCPI010022305.1:0-45202 GCA_023213315.1 Euborellia annulipes | reverse complement strand
TAAAAAAAAAAAAATTGAAGTTGGGGTGAATTTTGAGAAAATCGAAAAAAACTGAATGAATTTACAAACGAAATCAAGAGTTTACAAATCAAATAAAGAATTTTTTATATAAGGTCTTAACCTATAAAATCAGATTGATTTTGACAAAAAAAAATATTCATATTTATAAAAAAATATTCTTTATATGTATTTGATGATGAAAAGTTTTTATTAAATGAAATATAAAAAAAAAATATGCGATGAATATAATATTACATAAAAGATCAAAAAATATAAAATTGTGAATTAAAAAAAAAAGAAGATTTTATGAGAGAAAGAAGAGAAAACTTTGAAAATTAGAAAAAGGGGTGACAAAAAAAAAGGGAAAAGAGCGAGAGGAGGAGGGAAAAAAGGACAACAGGTGGTGAAAGAATAATATTTTAATATTGAAGATTAAATAAAATAATAGATCATAAATGCGAGAGGGATGCGAAAAAGTTGAAGAAGACGGGCAAAAAAAAAATCTCATAAAGTCAGAGAAAATTACTGACTTTGATAAAGAAGAAATTTCTTATGAATTTGTTTTAATAGCAGAAGAAAAGGGAAAAAAAAAGTTTTGAATTTATTCGTTTCTAATATCTTATCAAATAAATGAGCAACTAAGTTGGAAAACCGTCCCCTGGGAATTATCGTTAATTTTATGACGTTTCGGATAGAGAATTAAGCAGGAATTTTCAACATTATTACTTTCTCTTACCTATATACCTAGTATACCTGTATGCAGGGCCGCAGACAGACTTGACGGGTCCCGGGGCTACATAATAATACGGCCCCGCCCCCTTAATTTTTTTTTAGTATGTAAAAGGCTATTATTGTGCCAACAATTTTTTACACAGTTTTTGACACAATTTTTGAAACGGTTATACATAGCTTACAATATTTATTTAAATAAAAAAGTTATTTAAAAATTTTTCAAAATTTCCTAAACATAGGGTTACCATAAGTTATTGAGGCCAGAGTTTGACAGAGCACTTCCGGGGTCTGAGGGGATGGAAAATTTTTTTAAGAAAATGATTTTTTTTTATTGAAATTTTAAGATTTGAGCTATTTTAAGATTTGAGCTTAAAGGGCTCGGCCCTCAGGAAAAAATTTCAAGAAAATGTTTTTTTTATTGAAATTTTAACCATTGAAATTATTTTTTATTAGAATTTTGAGGTTGGAACGCAAAGGGCCCAGCCCCCTCAGAGGGCCCGGGCCCCGGGGATATAGCCCCCCTGCCCCCTGTCTTCGGCCCTGCCTGTATGTTAATATATACATAGAGAGAAAAACTATTGGATTCATGTCGAAAATTCGATGTCGAGATTTTGATTGGAAATACATGTTTTGAAGTCCCCTGAGTCCAAAAAGTGGATCCCGCAAGATGGTCTGTCTGTGTGCGATTTAAAGCAAGAAGGAAATAAGTTATGAGGTTTAGACTATAAAATTGCCAAACTTCATCATTATCTGATGGGACGTTCTATTGTAGAAATATAAGCAAAATAAAAATGCTTCACAAACATAATTTAAAAAATATGGAGATGTTTTTTTTTGTATAATACTTTTCCCTTGGTATTATATATATTGATAATAAATAAGAAATTACATATATAATATTAAATATTATATGTACATCGCGTATCTAAGCCGCGAAGGAAATTTATATAATTCAATATTTATTAATTCAAATACCCGAAAAAAGTAAGGGTGTGGCGCCGGGAGTTGAACCCCGGATCCACCAATTTGTGCTCGGTGTGCCCTTAGCCTAGACCACGGCACGACTTTTTTGGGGCCCGCCATATGAATTCACTCAGAAAGCAATTTTAGAAATGGACCCAAATTAAGCGCCACAAATTTCTCAAATTTTTTCGGGTATTTGAATTAATAAATATTGAATTTTATAGATCATATTGATAATAATGAGGAAAATATTCAAAGTTTGGCTTCCCGTCTTGAGCAACAAAAATAAATAACAAAACGAAACAGACCAAGAAATTATCAACACCAGAAGCAGGAGGTTTACTTGGCGTGTAGATGCAGGTGGAGATGCAAAATAAGTAAATAAATAAAATTTATTTTCAGGATTTTTTATAAATAAATAAATTCAATTTTCGATGTTTTCAATATTACAAAATTTATTGAAATCAATTCCTTTAGATCAAATCCAGATGCTTTTGACAACTTGAAGCTGAATTTGATTTTATCACTCACTGCACTATACGTATATAATAAAAATAATCATTCTAGAGCAGATATAATATTATTCTATTATTTTCTTTAATCTTAGAGAATAAATCTCCAAACACAAAAAAAAAGACATTTCCGTGAGATTCTAATTCGAATAAACCCTTTGCTATCGTAAAATTTCTTTCTTTTTTTTTTTTTAATAAAACGTGATCTCCATAAAATCATGGAAATTATTATTTAAATTCGTAATTAAAGAACCAAGAGAGAAGAGATTGGAGAGACATCCTAAAAAGCAAAAACCTCACCGACGTTAATTTATCTTTAGATTACGATTAAATTCAAGAATTTTAAATATAAAAAAAAAAAATAAATGAAAATAAAAAGAAATAGTGAGCGGATGAAGTGAGAGGCCTATTTGCAAGTCCCCTCTTCTCAGCGGGCCCGTTGAACAGACTGAAGTTAGTAAAATAATTTGATTTTCGGTTTAACTGTAGTTTATTTGCATGTGTATTCGTCCACTTATTCTATGGCCTTCTTCAGGTACAATTCAGCTAAGATTATAAAGGTTGTTACATCTGTGACAATTTCATTTGAATTAGTTGAGAAAAAACAAGATGGCTGCCGCTTCTCGACATGCACGCCATCTACGTATGAGCGATCGCAGCGCCTCTACATACAATCTGACAACGAAATTCAAATATTGTATTTTTTTTTTAAAGAATAACAACAGTAGTATACAATCTCTAAACTGTACTACATGCTACATACATACATGTGTGTGTGTGTGTGCCCCTATATGTAGAACAGTGGCGGCTCGTGACCGAGACAACTGGGTAGGCGACAAATATATATATATTACTTACGAAAAATAGAAAAAAAGAAAGAAAAAAGGCGTATTTATTTATTTTTGTAAATTAAATCTATTCGCCTATCTTTTAATTTAGAAAATAATTCAATAATTTGATCTGTGAAGTTATCTTGTTTCGAAATTTGAACTAATAAATCTTTTTCTATTGATAACAACGAAAGAGAAGACAACCTTTCCTGCGACATTGAGTTTCTTAAATAATTTTTTATGCGTTTTAAACATGAGAAATTGCGCTCTACGGTAACACATTGTCATCGGCTTGGCATAGGCTACTTAGTTCATCGCCTAACCGTTCGACTTATAGCGCTAGCTATCACTGCTGTGCGCATGCGCGACTGTCTAGAAATGTGGGCAGCGGAGTGTGGAGTATAGGCAGTAAATAGGCAAAGAAAAATATCGCCTTTACTTTATAAATACGAGGTTCTGAAATGTTTCAAATTTTTTTTTGCAAAATCATATATATTAATTAATAAATATAGTAATTATTTTATGAAACTAAATATTTTTAAACTTAATAAATATAATAAAATTGATAAATATTTTTCATTTGTATATTTATAATGTAGGCGTCGCCTACCTTGCCTACCCTAGCGAGCCGCCACTGATGTAGAATATGTATGTAACATGTAATATTTGTCATTAATAATTTGTACAGTTTAGAGAGTGCATACTAGTATTCTTTAAAAATACAATATTTGAATTTCGTTGTCAGATTGAATGTAGGGGCGCTGCGATCGCTCATATGTATAATAGATGGCGTGCAGGCTTCTTAGTTAGCTGAATTGTACCTGAAGAAGGCCACAGAATGAGGGACCGAAATGTTGTAATTTTTACAAATAAACCACAGTTAAACCAAAAATCAAATTCTTTTACTAATGATAAGAACTGTGAAAGCCTAAAGTCCAAAAAAAAGACAAGCCCTCGGGGCTTGGTGTAAGGGTTATAGTGCTAACCTCGTATACCAAAAGTCGCGGGTTCGGATCCCAAGCAGTCCGATGATTTTATTTAAGCCATTTGGATACCAAATGGCTTAAATCAGAATGCCTGGACCCCTAATATGTATATTAATCTCTATAACGGATATCGTAAAAGTCTTAATGGCCCAAGTTGCCGAAAAGACTGTGTGTATGTGAGTGTGAATGAGAAAAAAAAAGAAGACAAGTTAGACTAATTTTTCATTTTCATTTACAAATTTAAAAAATATTTTTTTTTCATATGAAATTTTATAGAAGAATCATACTTTACTTTATTACGGACCGTTTAACATAAATTTTTTTTTATCAATATTTTTGGAAATCTGATAAATGCCAAAGATTTGATTCGTTTGTTTATATTACATTATGGATAGAAAGGAACTTTTTTTATTATTTTATTTTATTCTTTTTCAACTCAGTTCAATATTCATGATTTTTTTTTTTTGTTTTACTTTAATAAACCGATTTTGTTTTGTCTCTGCCTCTCTGAGTTGAAAAAGCACAGTTGAAATTCCTAATTCTCCATTTCCCCTTCAAATCCTCACCTATCAGTATTATGTATAAAATTTGTTATCGATTGGATAAACCGTTTTGATGCTAGAATGCGTTCTCTCCCTCGCTCGCAAGCACACAAACACACAATATATACGTTTATATTTAAAGGGAAAAGGGAAGAAATATTATTGAGAAAATTAAGAATAATGGAAGCTGAGAGAGAAAATGGAGATTTATTAACAACTATAATTTTAAATCAATTTTTGATTTTTTTTTTTTTTTTTTTGGAGATAAATTCTTAGATTTTTTTTTTAGAAATTATGAGAAATAAATATTAGAAAGCTTTTTTAAAGTTCGGACACTAGACGTCGGACATAGAAAAAATCTGGTGTGCTGTGTTTGTACACCATATTTTTTTTTTGTGTCGAGTTTCCACCGATATATTAAAATTTAAGGTGTAAAATTTATAAACATGGGAAAATATTTATATTTTGTTACCATGGCAACCATTTCTCAAATCTTTCCTATGAAGTACAGTGTGCTTCAAACAATTTTGAGGGCAAAATGAGAACATACATTTTATGGAATGACTCATATACTCCATCAGAAAAAGGCTTTTATACATTTCTTTGCCTCCTTATTTTACATAATATTAGTAAATGGCCACACTTCAAAGTGAATTCATTAGTATTTTATTTTATTGTTACAATGATCAAGGGGGTATATAGAAATTTTTTTCGGGAGGGGGGGACCCGAACTAATTTTTAAATATCCTCCCCTTTCCCCATATACAAAAATATTTTTAAAATACAGGATATACCTGAGCCTCGAGGGGGCCCGGCCCCACTCAAAGACAAATTTTCCTTACATTTTTTTTTTAATCCGAATTCTTTCATCTAAGCTCAGTGGGTCCAGCCCTCTCAAAGACAAAATCTTTATTTAAAAAATATATAGGCCTATATATTAATATATTCCATTTTTACTTTCTCTTACGTCTATATAGAGAAAGTATTGGATTCATGTAAAAATTCGATGTAGAGATTTTGATGGGTATACACGTTTTGAGGTCTCCTTTTTTTCGATTTTCCCAAAATTCGCTCTAACGATTTTGTTTAAAATTCAAAAATCAATTATTTTTTAGATGCTCTTTAAAATGTACCAGTATATTCTCATTTTCCCTCAAAATTGTTTGAAGCACACTTTACTTTTGTGCTTGCCCCCGAGTTTGGCAGAGAGGAGCGCCCTAGCTCCTATACCAAACGTCCGGTCGACCCAGGCAGTCCGATGATTTTATTTAAGCCATTTGGATACCAGATGGCTTAAATAGAAATGCCTGAACCCCCAATATATATATTATAATTACAACGGTTATCGTCTAAAGTCTTAAATGGCCTGAGTTGCCCAAAAGACTGTATGAATGTGTGTGTGAGTGTGAATGAGAAAAAAGTGTGAATGTTTTAAAAAAAAAAAAAAACTAAACATATGTCGACACGAAAATCTGGTGTGACAAGCAGAGAACACAAATTTCGATTACCGAAGGTAATAGAAAGTTTTGTGCTGTGCGACAGTCACACCAGATTTTTTTTCATTTCTTTTATTTATGCGACGAACTTTTTCAAACAAAAATATAGATATTTGCCATATACCCGAATATATGCATATAGATTTGAAATATTTCGGGGCAGTGCCCCCACCCCCTTATTAACGCTCCTGACAATGAATAAGGAAAGGAAATACATTTTTAACAACCTTTTTCCTGAAAATATTTTTTTGGTCTTTTTCTCATCCCCATTATTTTATCAACGCATCTATAAGTGTGTGTGTATATATCTTTGCCTTTATTTGGTTAGCAAAGGCAAATATTCATTCATTTTTTTTTTCTATGGAAAAAGGAATCGTTTCTTCTCTATGTTTCCATTTTTTTTTTAAAAAGGGGCACTATTTCTTAGTTAAAAGAGAGAGAGAGAGAGAATTCTTCTCTCTCTCTCTCTCTCTTTCCTTTCTTCAAAGACTTTGTAACACGCTTAAGATGTTAACACATACAGAGAGAGAGAGAGAGAGAGATGAGTGCGTGCCGCAAAACGAGCGAGACTTCCTTAAGATGTCTTTTCTAAAGAAAGAAAAAAAAAATATCCGTCTAATTTGTTTGAGCATAAAAAGAAAAAAAAATCTCTCTCTCTTGAAGAAATTAACTTTCCCTTAAGATGTTTCTATGTACTTATATTATATTATATATAAAAAGAGAGGAATTTTTTCAATGTTTCTTAGATTTAGAAAAAGAAGATTCCCGTTTAAAAGAAAGAGGATGCTATAGCTAGATTCCCTCATTAAAAAAAAATTATATTTCTATGATATAAAAGGAAATAGTAATATATTCAGGTTAAAAGGAATTTATTCAATTCATTTTGGTTATACAAAATCTGGTGTCACTGGTCGCACAACGCAAATTAAAGTTATGTGCTTGTCCCACCAGATTTCTATAATTAGCTTATAAGCTTTTATTTATCTATATTTATAGATATATCTATAAATATAGATAAATATTTATTTATATTTTGTTGCCATTTCTCTCCTGTCTTTCCTATGAAGTACAAGAGTAAAGTGTGCTTCAAACAATTTTGCGAACAAAATGAGAATATACATTTTAACGAGCATCTGAAAAGCAATTGATTTTTTTTTTAATTTTAATCAAAATCATTAGAGCGAATTTTGAGAAAATCGAAAAAACTGAAAGACTATCAGGCTTATTGGCCAAAAAATATATTTTCACACTTAACGAGGGTACTTGACTTAAAATTTCAGCCTATCTTGCTAATGAACAGGCAGACGGATATTTATTTATTGAGATCATTGAAAAACTTCGCAAGTAGATTGTTAAATTTGACAAGTTTCCTCTTTAACTGATGTGGCAATTCTTCTTAAAATATAATTTAGACATAATTTTTGGATTTATCGTGTTCTTTTTACTTTCTCTTACCTTTCTTTATATGTTAATATATAGTGAGAGAAAGTATTGGTTTCATGTCAAAAATACGATGTCGAAATTTTGATGGATGGACGTTATAAGCTCCCTTGAATCCAAAAAAGTAGTTTTCGGCCGAAGAGAACTTTACTGATGTAATTTTTCAGTTTTTTTTTTTATTATCTCAAAATTCGCGCCAACGATTTTGTTTAAAATTCAAAAATCAATTATATTTTAGATGCTCTTTAAAATGTATATTCTCATTTTACTATTAAATCTTATGAAAACCAGTTTACTTTTATACTTTTAATTAAATCATTTCCCCTAATTACATAGGAAAGATAGGAGAAATGGTTGCCATGGTAAGAAAATAAAAATATTTTCCCATACTTTACATCTTGAAATCAAATTTACTTCTGAGAAAGCAGAACCTGAACGTCATAAAAGCCCTTACCACATTTATAATAGAAGCCGAAATTCAAATTTAGCAAAGACAGTATTTGATACCAAATTTTTTTGCTAGTGATATTTTTCTATCATGTTTTTTTGTATCAATGTCTTTCTACCAATGTTTTTCTTTATCAATGTTTTTGCTGTTAGTGTTATTTTATTACTGTTCTTGCTATTGGTGTTATTATATATTTGTATTGTATTGTTAGTAATGTTTTTTGTATATGTATATATTTTATATAGGATTTGTTTTGTAACATTTTGTACTGTGGGTCTCCAATGGCCTCTGGCCTACGGAGGGAATAAAAAAAAAAAATCAAATTTAATAAACACTGAGTGGTCGCACAGCACACAACTTTCTCTTACCTTCGGTAATTGAAAGTTGTGTTTTTTGCTTGTCACACCAGATTTTTTTTAGATTTTATTTAAGATCTTTTTCGGCAACGGAGGCCATTTCCCAGGTAGACCCCGTCTCTATTTATTGGTAGCTAATCCAATTGACATCGAATTTTTGACATGATCGCAATATCTCTATATATGAAATATATAGAGAAGAGAAAGTAAAAATTAGAGGTGTGAGATTAAACTTTTCAGGATTATAATAACTTCCCCTTAATGTACTTTATAATACCACTGGTGGGAAATAAAATGGGATTTTTATTTCAATTGTAAACTTTAAATCCTGAAAGACACGGCCATAAAGGTGTGATTTCAGTAAAGACCCTGCCTGCTCTAAATACACAAAGTAAAAAAAAAAAATATTATTTTAATTAAATCATTAAATTTACAATATAAATTTTATTTTAAATTAAAATTCCCCTCAAGCAGTTAAAAGGATGTCGTTAAAATAAACCACATAATAATAAATATAGCATAAAATGGCTTATCTTATTAGGAAATAACGAAAAAAAAATTTTAATTTAAATTAGCAAAAAAAAAATTTATTATTCATAATTTTTGTTGTTGTTGTTGTTGTTGTGTTGTTGTAAAGGATATATTTAGTCGGAATTAATTATAATATTAAAAGAAAAAAAAAAAACTAGTGGGATCTAGATTTTATAAGTTATTATTTATTATTATATTTTAAGTTTATAGAAAAACGTGGTGTGGACACCCCAAGGACGCGGTTCCTTATAACTAAATGACTGTTCTAATATGAAGGCTGCATTCTGTTTTATATTTTTTTGCTTATCTCTTTTTTTTTCTTCCCTCTAGAGCAAATAACTCCCTTGTTGCTGCTGCTGTTGATGTTGTTGTTGTTGTTGTTGATGTTGCTTATTCTACACAATTCCAGGATACCTACGTGCTGGTTGCTGTTCCTCGTCTTATCTCCCCCTTCCACTTTTACTCTTCCCCCCACATTCCCTGGCCAAATAGAACCCAATTCCCAATGAATACTTGCTTTATTGACAGAGAGAGAGAGAGAGAGAGAGACATTCAGAGGACTCGATTCAATCCAATTGGTCTTTTAAATAATCAATCACCTCAGAACAAAATATATGAGAAGACACTAAATGGAACGGAGAGTAGTAAGATATTTAAAAAAATAGAAGAAATTCTTATCAATTCATTTTGGAAAAGTAAAAATTAAAATGCAGCCAGGATATTCTTCTGCTTTTCATTTATGATACCAAGCGTAAAATACCCTTTTTACTTTCTCTTACCTCTATATATATGTTAACATATAGAGAGAGAAAGTATTAGATTCATATCAAAAATTCGATGTCGAGATTTTGATGAATATACACGTTTTGAGGTCTCCTAAAACCAAAAAAAAGTGGTTTTCGCGACATGGTCTGTCTGTGTTCAATTTTAAGGATGAAGAAATTGAGCTATGAGGCTGAAATTTTATATTTAAGTTAGACACCCCCTGGAGCCTGAAAATAAGCTTTTAAACAAAATCGGTCAAAAAGTACTAGTACCTTACTGATGTTACTTTATCAGTTTTTTTGGAGTTTCTCCAAATTTGCCCTACGGTTTTGATTAAAATTCAAAAATCATTTATTTTTTAGATGCTCTTTCAAATGTACTGGTATATTCTCATTTTGGCATTGAAATCTTATGAAGACCACTTTACTCTTGTACTTCAAAGGTAAGGTAGGAGAAATGGTTGCCATGGTAACAAAATATAAATATTTTCCCATCACACCAGATTTTTTTTCTAAATTAAAATATCTTGGGGAATTTAGTTAAATAAATGCGAAATAGGCTAATTGAATTTTGACGTTCCGGGCTCATATCGCGTCACAATTCAAATAAATTGAAGAAAAAAAAAAATGTTTTGCAATTGAAAGTAGTTTTTGAAATTGCATATAGTTTGTTTGGAATCATGAAAATGTTTCAAAAAATCTAAAAATGACTGAAATTAGATTTGTGTGAAGCTTTGGAAATTCAAAAATAATTAGAAAAGCAAAAAAATTTGGTGTGACTAGACGTATATCACACAACTTTCTTTATCTTTGGTCATTGGTGCTTTTACACCAAATTTGACAATTCGAAGACACATAAAAATTTAAAAAAATCTAAAAATTTCAAAGTTTTTATTAAATCTTCATAGAGGGGGGCTGGGTCTACTAGAGGAATCATTGGATTTTAAAATTAAACAAGCCCCCGGGGTTGGTGTAGCTGCTAGCGTGCTGGCCTTCTATTCCAAGGGTCACGGGTTCGGATCCCAGGCAGTCTGATGATTTTATTTAGGCCATTTGGCTAGTAAAAAATATATATTATAAATATAACAGCCTTCAAGCCGGTTGTCGATGGCGATGCTCAATATTTTCACATTTTTTTCGTTTTTAATAACTTTTTGTTTTATATACCTTTATTTTCCTCTCTTTAATAAACTTGTACACTAAGGGGGCCTGAGGCCCTATGTACATTTTAAAGAATAAATAAAATAAATAACGGTTATAGTGAACGTTGCCAAAAACACTGTGCATGTGTGTGAGTGTGAGTGACTTTTTGTGTGAGCGTTTTTGTAACAAAAAAAAAACCCTCAGGCCTTGGTGTAGTGGTTAGCGTGCTGTCAAGAGTCGCGGGTTCGCATGATGCGGTCTAAATAGCCTTGGATGCCGAAAAAGACCTTATTGAAATAAAAAAAAATATAATAATAATAATAATAATAATTAAAAAAAGGCAAGGGTCCGCCACAGGCGGGATGGAGAAATCGTCACCCCTTCCTCCATGGTTCTTTAAGAAAACGCTTTCTTTATACGAGGATTTGGGTTGGAAAACCTAAATAATTATTCCCCACTTTAAATTAATCATTTTTCGATTTTTACATCCCTAGCACTTATTTTAATTTTCTTTTTCTGAAATCTAAATGAATTTCATTTTCTATTTTATGATCCATTAAAAAAAAAGGGAGCAATTTAATATTGAAAATAAATAATAATACGTAATAAGGATTTTTTTTTAACTTTAATTTAAAATAATAAATTGCCTTTGAAAATGAACCCTCAAGGGATAGTAAATTATCTATATATTTTTCAATTTTCGTTGACCAATTTTTACGAGCCCCATTTTAAGAGAGCCTTTCTCTCTCTCTTTCTAACAAAAGATCATTGAATACACTTGCGAATGTCCACACACACAGAGGGTGTCCACACACGTACGCTGCCCTCCTCACTTAGTACTTTTTTTATTCCATTAAGGTCCTTTTTCACTTAAGGAAAAGGACGAGGGAGAGAGAAAGGATATCATACGTATATTTTTTTGTTCTTCATACTTTTTTAAAAATGTTCAGAAGAAACGAAGAAATCAGATAGAGGAGCGGAGATATAGGCAAATGTTTCGTCGGCTGTTGTACTTTTTAAGAAGAGAGAGAGGGATGGAATAGTTTATCACTTTTGGAACAGGAAATTGCCATTTTGGCAAAAAAAAAAGAAAGTTTTTTGCTCAATGGAGAGAGAGAATAATTCAAAAAAATATTTTTAAGAAATATTGCATTTCCTTCCTACTTGCTATTTTTGTCTCTTTTAAGAAAAAAAATCTGGTGTGACTGGATCACACCAGATTTTTTGTGTTGATATATATTTAGTTCCGCGGATATATTAGAATTCAAGGTGTAAAATGGGAAAATATTTATTTTTTGTTACCATGGGATTTCTTCTCCTATCTTCTCTATGAAATACAAGAGTAAAGTGGTCTTCAGAAGATTTTAACGGCAAAATGTGAATATACATTTTAAAGAGCATATAAAACATAATTGATTTATGAATTTTAATCAAAATCGTTTGTAGCGAATTTTGAGAAAATCGAAAAAAAACTGAAAAAGTACATCAGTAAAGTACTAGTACTTTTTGGCCTTTAAAAAGCTTATTTTTATGCCTTAGGAGGGTGTCTAACTAATAATATAAAATTTAAACCTCCTAGGTCAATTCCTTCATGCTTTAAATTGAACACAGACAGACCATGTCTCGAAAACCACTTTTTGGGCACAGGGGACCTCAAAACGTGTATATCCATCAAAATCTCGACATCGAATTTTTGACATGAATCCATTACTTCCTCTCTCTCTCTCTCTCTCTCTCTATATATATATATATATATATATATATATATAACATATACATATAGGTAAGAGAAAGCAAAACACTTTAGGAATTATGTCTCGGTGTGTGTCTGAACACGATTATTTAAAAGCCAGATTTGATATATATTAACTTCTTACACTAAAATTGTCCCCGGGAATCGAACCCAGGATCTCCAGCTCCTCCGGGGCATCGGTGGGCTGCTGCTCTTTGCACTAGGCCACCGGACTCCTGACCAAACAAGCACACCGATGCCCCAGAGAAGCAGGAGATCTCGGGCTCGATTTTCGGCGGCAATGGAACTCAATTTTGATGCCCTCGACAAATCTTATTTTTTTGGAAGGGATAAAAAAATTTGGAGAAACGTTGGACAAAGTGTATAGAGCTCAAAGGAGACTACGTTGAAAAATAAAATAATTTTTTATCCAAAAACCTGTATGTATTTCATTCAAAAAGTCACGGACTTATTGACCTGCCCTCGTATGACTAGTCAAGTCCGAATCCTAAGGTATTCATTGAATATCAATATCTTATTCAAATATATAAATAGATGTCGAAGATTATTCAAATAAATAAATTTCAAAAAAAGCTATCCTTTAGAGCAGAAATGTATACCCTTTACTAAAGAAACTTCCTCTTTAATTGTGACTGTGACTGAACTCGACTCTAAAGAATTAATTAAAAAATTAATTTCCCTTGCCCTGCGGTCTTTCTACCATCTTAAATAGTAAATAGAAAGCAGGGGAATTTAATTATAATTGGATGCTTTCCAATTATATAAATTCAGATAATTCAAATCCCTGCGTTGTTTGTAGTTGATGGGCGGAATTCCGTATCGCATGGGCAGGTGGTGGCTGGCGGTTACTCTCCTCCCCCTGCTCTCGACCTCGACCAACTCAAATTTAATATTATCTATTCCCTTTCTGAGAGATTCCCTCTGCTATGACCATCTTAATCATCATACTAATAATATCTTGAGATGATTAGAGGTTATGCAATTCGTCGTTATGTAGTCAACTACACTAATATTTACGTCTAAATAACCATCTTTGGTAATATAGACGAGGATCAAAAATAAGCTACTTTACCAATGAAATCGAAGGCCTTTCTTTGAGGGAGCTCGAAAAATATAAATTTAAATAATTAAACGAAGGTTGTGTTTTTACTTTCTCTTGCCTATATATTAATATATAGAAAGAAAATTCAAGTCGTGATTTTGATGGAAATATACGTTTTGAGTCCAAAAAAGTGAGTCCCGCAAAATGGTCTGTCTGTGAACAAAATACATATATCAAGAACCAAAAGAGCTAAGTCGTTGAAATAAGATCATCATCATATTCCCTAGCACGTAACACTTTTTAACAAAATAGGCCAAAAAGTATACATAGTATTTTACTAATGTACCTTTTCAGTTTTTATCGATTTTCTCAAAATTCGCTTTCACGATTTTGATTAAAGTTCATAAATAAATTATTTTTTAGATGCTCTTTAAAATAGGGTCAAAATGCCCTTCAATGCCGAAAAAGACCTTAATTAAAATATAGATAGGCATTTTTCCCTCAAAATTGTTTGAAGTACACTTTACTCTTGTACACAAAAATCTGGTGTGATAAGCATAGACCAATTTTCAATTATCTACGGTAATAATGCGATCAGACACACCAGATTTTTGATTGTAGGTAGCCGTTAGGAAAATCATTTTCATTCTAAGAACCAGGAGCTACAAATAACTCCAAATTATCCGTTTATTTGATGATATTTCGATTCCAGTGAGATGGAATCATCCTCAGTACAAGCAACAGATGTTTTGCAAATCGTCACATAATTCTATCCAATTTGACAAAGCAGATAAGCATAAGTGCAATTTTTATAAATGTTGCATTCATGGAATGCTTATCTGCTTTGTCAAATTAGATGGAATTATGTGACGATTTGCAAAACATCTGTAGCTTGTACTGAGGATGATTCCATATCACTAGGATCGAAATATCCACAAATAAACGAATAATACGCAAAGTTGTTTATTTGTAGCCGACGATTCTAAGAATGAAATTGACACAAGATTTGTAATTATTGCGGTCTTATTTATTGCGAAAAGAATGCATTCTCCTGGATCGGTAGTGCATTTGGGGAGTAAATTTAGACCTGTGGAGGGTAGATGAGATTCCCCGCCTCATCGGATCGTGGTCAGTTGAAAATCTCCAACTAGTGCTATTGAATAGTGTCTGTGGAATATTGTGGGATGCCGAGAAACGAGAGTTTCCGTTCTCCTGTAATCTTCTTCTTCCTACCCTGTTAATCGGCTAACCTCCCTCTCTTTCTAGGGCTTTGACGTTTCAGAGACCATGATTTCAATTAAATAATACACTGAACGTTGTGTGCAGTTCATGCCCATTTTCACCAAAACATCTTAAATCGCCTTGAGCCTTCCATTACCCAAAAAAGCGAAATGTGGCATTTTACCTATTCAACTATATATATAGCGAATGTATATTTTTTTGAAATAAATATATCTTATTGTTATTATTTATGTGATGGAGACAGAAATAGAGAATCTTAAGACCCGGTTTCCTGATTTCAAATCCAATTTTAAGATGTAAGACGAGCTTAAGATCTAAGATGTGTTATTGCATTCGGGCAAATATTACCGAAGGCAAAAGCAAGTTGTATGCTGTGCAACCACCACACCAGTTTTTTAAATATGGAAGAATAGTATCGTTCGTTCTTTGATTCGTTTGATAAAATTAAATTAATTAAACAAATTGCGAGTTCGCTTTTAAATTATCCATCGAATTAAACATCTTTGAGTTTATTTTTAAATTCCAAGCAATTTGGAAATCAATTAAAGAAAGGATTCGTGTTAAACGCAAAGCGTGTGTTTAATTTTCCAGGGCGGTGGCGGTGGTAGATAGCAATCAATTTCTGGGGTGTCTTCTTCTTCTCTTTGCCTCCCTCCCCCCCCCCTACCCGAGGATACTTTTGCCAAACCATGTTTATATAATTCCTACTCTTTCTCTCCGTGGATATTATTAACATATATTTTACACCTCACATGGCAAACGACCAACAGAGAGGGGTTTGTTCATTTCCTTTCATTTTATTTATTTTGTGCCTCTCATTCCGTACCTTTGATTCATAAAGGAGATCAATAAAAAAAAAGAAATTTCTACTCTTTTTGGAATGTAATTTAGAGAAACTTCCATTTCATGTTTAAATTTCAAACCTACATAATATCAAAGGAATCATCGACTTCTTCTTTCCTCTATCGTTGCGAGGTCGTCATAAAAATCTGTTGTTTCTGGTCGCACACCACCCAGCATTATTTCTTCTTCTGTAATTGAAAGTTGTGTGATTTGCTGTTACACCAAAATATTTATATTTTGTTGCAGATTGTTAGTAAGGATGATCAATTATATTATAAGGACATCGGCCAAAAAATGAATACTTTTGCGTTTTATCCGTTTATTTGTAGATATTTGGATTCTAATGGTATAGAATCATCCTCAGTCCAATCAACTAAATTGGATGGAACATACATTATATATAATTAATTATTAACAATAAATTAATCTTTTAATTATTGTATTGTACAATTTTTAAAAAATCTTTTTGAAAAATTATAAATAAAATTAGATTAAAATAGATCATTATGAAAATTGCATTCATGGAATGCGCAGCTGTTTTGTCATATTGGATGGAAAGAGTTAACGATTTGCAAAACATCTGGTAAGATAAAATCTGTTTGTAAAAGATTAATTTATTGTTTATAATTAATTATGTATAATGTATGTTCCATCCAATTTAGTTGATTGTACTGAGGATGATTCTATACCATTAGAATCGAAATATCTACAAATAAAATGGATAATACGCAAAAGCATTTATTTTTTGGCCGATGTCCTTATAATATAATTGATTTATATTTTGTTAAGACAGCAACCATTTCTACTTTCTTGAATACAAGCGTAAATGGGCTACAGATGATTTGATGAGAATATACATTTTAAAAAGTATCTAAAAAATAATTTTTGAAGGAAATTCAGGAGGTTTACTCGTATTTTGTATTTCAGTTATTCGTGCAAGTGGAAAAAAATAATTTTGTAGAAAATTATTATCTGGAATTTTTATTGGAATAACGACTGAAATGAAATTATACAGTTTCGGTCAGCGATATGATCATCATGAGGTCTGCAAAAATGTTTCCATATAATTTTATATATATATATATATATATATATATGCGAAGACAAGTTTTCTCGGGTTAAGTCGCGTGGGGTGCTGAGATTTACTCGACGTTTCGGCTCTCCTTTTGGAGCCATTTTCAAGAGAGAAGGAAGTTAGGAGGTAATGGTGGAGGGGGGTTGTTTACGGGGTCGCAGTCTTCCTGGTCCCCAGGTCAATTTGGTGGATGACTCAGAGGCGTGGATTGGTCTCTGAGAACTGGAGGAAGGTTGGGTGTGTGTAATTGTGTTCGGTTTAGGTTGACTACGGGGCCTCAATCTGCCTACTCCCCAAGTCGGTGTGTTGGTGGTGTGTTTGGTGGATGCCTCAGAGGTCTGGGTTTGTCTCTGAGGAATGGACAGTGGTTGGTTCTGTGTAATCGGGTTTGTGTTTGGTTTGGGTTGACTTTGGGGCCTCAATCTGCCTACTCCCCAAGTCGGGGTGTTAGCTCTTGGTTCCCGGGGTCTCAACCTGCCTACTCCCCAGGCCGAGAGTAACTGACTGCGAGCCGGAGGTGCAGGTCCTTTTATACCTGTTGCCGGGCATGTGGGCGTGGCTTTGGGAGTCACGTAGCTGTCTCTGATTGGCTGGGCCTGGTCTGGGGGCGTGGCTTTGGGAGTGACGTGCCTGTCTCTGGTTGGCTGGGCTTGGTCTGGGGGCGTGGCTTTGGGAGTGACGTGGCTGTCTCTGGTTGGCTGGGCCTGGTCTGGGGGCGTGGCTTGGTTTGTTGAGATGGATTTGCTGTTGGATATGTTACGTTTGTTTGTGATTGTTTGTGTTTGTTTTGGGGACGTGATATTGTTGTTTCGGGACAGTTTTGGAGTGTGTGAAGTCTTTGTATTTGTGTGAGCCTTGGTTTGGAGTTTAGGAATAAGTGTTTTCCATGTTGTTGGGAAATTGAGGGCGTCGTCTCTTTTGTTTAGACATTCAGGCCTTTTGTAAATTTCTATGGCTTCTCTTGTGATACGGGAGTGGAAGTTGTTTATTGGTTCTATTGTTTTTGTTTGTTCGAAGTTCATAATGTGTCCTGTTTCGTTATGGTGTGTCATCGGTCATACATAGGCCAAACTAACAGAAGAGTTCAATTCAGGATTTACGAACACAAAATGGCACTAAGAAAACTAGACCCTCAGTCAGCAATAGTAAAACACCATAACGAAACAGGACACATTATGAACTTCGAACAAACAAAAACAATAGAACCAATAAACAACTTCCACTCCCGTATCACAAGAGAAGCCATAGAAATTTACAAAAGGCCTGAATGTCTAAACAAAAGAGACGACGCCCTCAATTTCCCAACAACATGGAAAACACTTATTCCTAAACTCCAAACCAAGGCTCACACAAATACAAAGACTTCACACACTCCAAAACTGTCCCGAAACAACAATATCACGTCCCCAAAACAAACACAAACAATCACAAACAAACGTAACATATCCAACAGCAAATCCATCTCAACAAACCAAGCCACGCCCCCAGACCAGGCCCAGCCAACCAGAGACAGCCACGTCACTCCCAAAGCCACGCCCCCAGACCAAGCCCAGCCAACCAGAGACAGGCACGTCACTCCCAAAGCCACGCCCCCCAGACCAGGCCCAGCCAATCAGAGACAGCCACGTGACTCCCAAAGCCACGCCCACATGCCCGGCAACAGGTATAAAAGGACCTGCACCTCCGGCTCGCAGTCAGTTACTCTCGGCCTGGGGAGTAGGCAGGTTGAGACCCCGGGAACCAAGAGCTAACACCCCGACTTGGGGAGTAGGCAGATTGAGGCCCCAAAGTCAACCCAAACCAAACACAAACCCGATTACACAGAACCAACCACTGTCCATTCCTCAGAGACAAACCCAGACCTCTGAGGCATCCACCAAACACACCACCAACACACCGACTTGGGGAGTAGGCAGATTGAGGCCCCGTAGTCAACCTAAACCGAACACAATTACACACACCCAACCTTCCTCCAGTTCTCAGAGACCAATCCACGCCTCTGAGTCATCCACCAAATTGACCTGGGGACCAGGAAGACTGCGACCCCGTAAACAACCCCCTCCACCATTACCTCCTAACTTCCTTCTCTTGAAAATGGCTCCAAAAGGAGAGCCGAAACGTCGAGTAAATCTCAGCACCCCACGCGACTTAACCCGAGAAAACTTGTCTTCGCATACATCCGGTCGCGGAAACCTTCAAGAACATATATATATATATATATATATATATATATATATATATAAAATTTTATATATAATATATTTTATATTTTTTTTATATATATTTTATATATATTTTTTTATTTTTTATATATAATATATTTTATATATATAATTTTATATCCTGAAAATGTATATTAGTTTTTTACTTTAAGTTTATTTTATTCGAAATCGTCAGAACGGATGTTTAATTTAATCAAAAAAAAAAAAATCTCAAAAAGTAAAGTGCTAGTATTTTTTGAGTAATATTATTCGTGATGCATGCCAATGGAGTGCCTAACACATTTTTTCTTTCTTGAGAGATTTTATTAACACAGACCATTTTGCTGGACCCTCCAAAAGTATATTTCCATCAAAATCTTTATGTTAAATTTTTAATGCTCTCTGATAATTTTTTACTCTTTGCTACCTGTCAGAATTCCGCTATACAAATAAATGTACAATTTTGAGTGACAATGAGTTGCGTTTGAAAAAGAAGAGCTCATATGCTTTCAAAATACAAGAAATAATAAACTCATAAATTACAAAGTTGTAATTTTTCTTCTCTTTTGCGAATCAACGAACATCTCCACACTAATTCTTCTTATTATTATTGGCATCACTCAATAGAGAACAACACAATAATAACAACACTGACATAAGTAAAGAAAGTAAAAAGTACTTTCTATAATTAATTTAAAAAAATTTGGTGAATGTTATTTCCCCCACCCCACCCCAGGATTTAATCTTCAATAGGACTTTCTGTTAATGATTAGATATAATGTCGGGCAATTATAATAATCCTATTAAGTCAACAGCCAAATTAGCATCCGTTTGCGATGTCAGAGGGTATCGAATGCTTAATTTGGATAAAAATTTGTTTTATATTATGGCAGATTGTACATTCCCAAGGATTATCCTTTATCAAGTGCAGTGCGCACCTATAAACGGTGAAGGCAAAGCCGATTAGAATAGGATCATTTGAACAATAACAATTATTATTATTATTATTATAGATACTATTTAAAATTATTTAAATTGATCGAATCCCTTGCTGAAAAAGTTCTACAAAATTTCCCTAGATCACTACAGTAGAACCCTTCTTATCCGACCTCGGATCAACCGGTCGTCGAATTAACCGGCCTATCCCATTAGTATTATAAATTACATATATTTATCATACATTATTTTTATTATTACACTGTAAAAAAAAATCTTAATTTTAGTGTGTTTTGGACTACAAATTTCCTTTGCAAATGATAACTACTAGGCAATTAACTTCTAAATTTACAAATTTATGTGTTAAAATTCGAAAAATAGAGTATGTATTGTAATTTTACATACATTGTTTAGTATTTTTTGTTAAAAATTGTATTTTTATTTTCGAAAGCAGTTTGGGAATTCTAAAATTACCCCACAATTGCGCTCTAATTTTAAAATGTTATTCTAAAATTTCAACACATATTTATTCTAATTTTCAAATGAGTTTCGAAAATTACAATACATATGTAAATGGTTTTTACAAAGACTTACTAAATTTAGTGTTTTTGTTTATGAAATCGCCTTCCTACACAATTGTAAAATCACAAAAAATTTTTTACAGTGTTTGATATAGACTATATAATTACTTTTTTGTATTTTAATTAAACTCTATGGTGCAATATGTTCGTTCAGAGGAGGAACGAGTTTGTTTACTCGCTTGCTTCCCAGTCTATTTTTTCTACTAGAGAGGCTTGAGATCAAATATTTCATATATAGGGTAAGAGAAAGTAAAGTCGTTAGGAAATCGAAAAAGTGTGATGAAGCCGAATGAAAATCAATTTTTCACTGAAACCTCGGATTAACCGGCCAGGGTCTCGGTCCCGACCATGCCGGTTTTACTGTACTTTTAAACAACTAGGTGTGCGTAAAATTATATTAATCATTTAAAGAAATATAATTTTTAACTTTTTTTTTTATTTTTTCACCACTCGAATAAAATGGTTTGAATTAGATTCCTCTTCTATAATTTTTTTCCTTCAAGCTTTTTTTCTTTTTTCCAACATAAAAAAGTGGCAAAGATCAGCAAAAAAAAAAAAAAAAAAAAACCACCAGAGAGTGAGAAAAGAAATGGAGAATATAGGCTTGATGATTTATTGTTTGCTGGACATTTGTAATTGGAAAAAAGAGAGAAAAAGAAAAGGAAAAAAAAAAGAGAGAAAATAGCGAGAAATCAAAAGCATTTTATCCTTTCTCTCTTTCTCTTTATCTATCCACCTTAAAAAAAAAAAATTAAATTATTTTCATTCCATAAAGAATAAATTGTTGTTGTTGTTGTTAAACATGATGTTCAAAATAAATATAAATCGATACTCACTAACGTAAACAGAGAGGGAAGAATTCCAATCTTCGGATCGCTTAAACAATCACCGATATTGTAAACATACCTTGAATGTATGTATGTATGTAACCAAGGGAAATTAAAGCTGACCTAAACACAAATAAATTCCCATATTGATTAAAATACAAATTGCTTTTTCAATCATAAATTTTCTTTTTACTTTCTCTATCTATATATGTATAGCTAAATATTTTTCGAGATCTATATATTTGAATAAGATAATAGTATTCAAAATACCTCAATTCGGACTTAACTAGTCATAGATATATACGAGGGTCCGGTGGCCTGGTGCAATGGATAGCACGCCTATGCCCCGGAAAGGCGGAGATCCTGGGTTCGATTCCCGGGGGCCATGGGATGTTTGGCCTCACCAATAAAAAACACTCACATGTCTTGTTAAATATATATGTATATATAGAGAGAGAAAGTATTGGATTCATGTCACAAATTCGATGTTGAGATTTTGATGGACATACACGTTTTGAGGTCCCCTGAATCCAAAAAATGGTTTTCGCGAATATCTCAACAACGAAAAGAGCTAGGAGGTTGAAATTCTATATTTAAGTTAGGCACCCCCCTGGGACGTGACACGAAGCTTTTGATCAAAATTGGCCAAAGAGTACTAGTACTTTACTGGTGTACTTTTTCAGTTTTATTTCGATTTTCCTCAAAATTTGATTAAAAATCAATTATTTTTTACTTTTTACTTTCTCTACCTATGTATATATGTAATATATATAGAGAGAGAAAGTATTGGTTTCATGTCAAAAATTCGATGTCGAGATTTTGATGGATCTTTACGTTTTGAGGTCCCCTGAATCCAAAAAAGTGATTTTCGCAACATGGTCTGTCTGTCTGTGTGTCTGTGTGTCTGTGTGTGTGTGTGTTCAATTTTAAGCATGAAGGAATTGAGCTAGGAAGTTGAAATTTTATATTTAAGTGAGGCAGCCCCCGGGACTGGAAAAATAAGCTTTTAATCAAAATCGGCCAAAGGGTACTAGTACTTTACTGATGTACTTTTTCAGTTTTTTTCAATTTTCTCAAAATTCGCTCTAACGATTTTGATTAAAATTCAAAAAATCAATTATTTTTTAGATGCTCTTTCAAATGTATATTCTCGTTTTGCCCTCAAAATTGTTTGAAGCACACTTTACTCTTGTGCTTCATAGAAAAGATAGGAGAAATGGTTGCCATGGTAACAAAATATAAATATTTTCCCATACTTATAAATTTTACATCTTGAATTTTAATATATCGGCGGAAACTAAATATATGTCGACACGAAAAATCTGGGTGACAAGCACAGAACACAACTTTCGATTACCGAAGGTAAGAGAAAGTTGTGTGCTGTGCGCCAGTCACACCAGATTTTTAGATTCCCTTTCAAATGTATATTCTCATTTTGTCCTTGAAATCATCTGAAGACCACTTTACTCTTGTACTTCATAAGAAAGATCGGAGAAATGGTTACCATGGTAACTGAATATAAATATTTTTCCTTGTTTAAAAATTATAGATCTTGAATTATAATATATCGGCGAAAACTAAATATATCTCGACACAAATAATCTGATGTGACAAGCACAGAACACAACTTTCACTTAACGAAGGCAAGAGAAAATTGTGTGCTGTGCGACTAGTCACACCAGTTTTTTTTTTTTATTCTCTAGGAGTGAGATCTCCCATTTTGTGTTTTTATTTACATAAACTCACCCTTTAGCTATTTATTTCTTATATCAATTGCAACTCACCATCTTCAGAGTTATTTTGCAATGCGTTGCTTATCAGTTTTATTTTTATTTCTCTCTTAAAATGAAAAAAAAAACTTTTTTTCCCAACTACATTATATATTTGTTATTTTCAACTTTTTTACAATAATAGTTTGGACAGTTCTGAATCACCTAAAATGAGAATAGATCACCGTTTGTTTGTCCAAGGTGTTTTTATGACGCACATTTATCGTTTGGTATCTATCGTATCTACAAAGTTGATCATATTTTTATAATCTTTAATAAAAAAAAAAATAGGACAAACTCAAATTCTAAAAGAAATTATATTTTTAATTTACGAGAATTATTTGATGAATTAGATGTCAATCTCCGTTTTGTTTCATTTATTTGAGTTTTAGCCAGAAGCCATCCATACTCAGTTATAAAATAATTTACTGGCGATGCAATTGAATTTTTTACTTTCTCTTGCAACTATATATGTTAATATATATAAAGAGAAAGTATTGGTTTCATGTCAAAAATTCGATGCAGAGATTTTGATGGATATACACGTTTAGAGGTCCCCTGAGTCCGAAAAAGTTGTTCTGCTGTGTGTGTTCAATTTACAGCATGAAGGAATTGAGCTAGGAGGTTGAAATTTTATATTTAAGTTAAGCAACCCTCTAGGGCGTGAAAATAAGCTTTTAAACAAAATCTGCCAAAAAGTACTAGTACTTTACTGAAGTAGTTTTTCAATTTTTCGATTTTCTCAAAATTCGCTTCAACGATTTTGATTAGAATTCAAAAATTTTAGATGCTCTTTAAAATGTATATTCTCATTTTGCCCGCCATTGAAATCTTCTGAAGACCAGTTTACTCTAGTACTTCATAGAAGAGATAGAAGAAATGGCTACTATGGTACCAAAATATAAATTTTTTCCCATGTTTATAAATTTTGCATCTTGAAATTCGAATGTACCGTACTGTCGGAAACTAAATATATGTCGACACAAAAAATCTGGTGTGACAAGCACAGAAAACAACTTTCAATTACCGAATGTAAGAGAAATTTGTGTGCTGTGCGTCCAGTCGCACCAGATCCTGGAGAGTTAGGCAACCAGTAGCGTAAACGAATGCAAAGGAAGGATAGAAAGAAACTCCTCCCACTTGTGCCCAAGCATCTTTTTATATTTTTCTATTAGGTCAGAAGTAGGCGGAGCTTTAAGTTTGACTCCCTTTCCATATTCCTTTTTATAGTGTATTCAAAGGAGGAGTTAAGTAAACCTCTCCTTGCCTCTTCGCCTCTTCTCTTTTGTATCTCATCCTTTACACTTCTGGTTACCTAACTCCTAGGCGTTCTCTTCATAAAAAAAAGATAACCCTTTTTAATTGCCAGATCTAATTTGTTGGTGTAAATTTTGATGTTAGCAAAAAGAAATGAGGATTCTGTTAAGTGAAAAAAATTATATATTTGTTCGCAGATGATTTCATGCTAGACAGAAACGTTTCTTTTAAAGCTTTTTCTTAAATATCAATCTTCCTTTTTATTTTTTTCGTAATTATAATTTCCTGGGCATTCGGGAGTCATTTATTCATTTAACGAAAACATAGTGTGCGAGAAGTTGATTTGCCACACCCTTCTCTAAAAAAGAAATTGAGCTTTTCATAAAGAAAAAGACCCTGATTAATTTCTGAATAAAGTGCAAATACAGTAGAAAAAAACGCATCTAAGAAGTTACATTTAAGTTTAAACATTCGGACAGATGTCATTAAGTTCACATCATTTTTTACTTTTGTAAGTCAAAAAAAAAAAACAAGAGAGAGAATAGAACATTGTTCCTCCATTTTCGAGGTGATGAACACACCTCTCTTTTTTGTTCCTACCATCTGTTGATGTTTTCCTTAAGGAGAGAGAGAAAGGCCCTTTTAGATTAATTAATAAGACCAAAATAGTGGTTTATAAATCACAAAGATAGAGGGCAGAGCTGTGTAATTAAACTAGGGTTTGTAATAATAAGGTTATATTACTGTTTATGGAATTGAAATACTGCCCTGCCCCTCTTTCTCTCTCACTGTCTTTATTGCAAAAAGCCCGGCTTGAAATTTATTGCGCATCCCCTTGATTACATTTCTATGTTTTGAAAATGGTCTAAATTTAATATTAGGCCATATATATACGTATATGAGCCGCCCTTGGTAGGCTTTGCTTTGTGTTCGCCCTCTCTGGATATTATCTATTAAAATTATTTTTTATACAAAAAATTAATACAAAAATTTAACATATGACGTTCCCTTTTTCATGTTTATTAATAAAATATAAAGATTTGTAACAAACTTCTTAATTTTTCCTATTCACACTTTGACTTTGATTTAATAGTCTAAACGTACTTTTAAAAAAACTAGACCAATATAAGGAATTTTTTTTTTAATGAATTAAATTCATAAGAGATTATTGGGACATCGAGCTATAATTTTTTTAATGACTTATTAAAAAATTATCGTAATTAATTTTTTTGTTATCAAGCAAATACAAAAAACAATCTGTCCCAATAATCTTTAATTTTTTTCAAATTTAAAAATGAATTTATTGTTATTATTAATCACATATTAATTAAGAAATTTTTAAAATAAGCTTAGATGATTTATTTTAAATCAACTGTCAAATTAGTTCAGCATTCTTGCAATAGATGGCAGGCTAGTCTAACAGCTGATCCCCTGATAGAGTATATCTGGCCTAAATTTATATATTTATATGCTTTTATACATAATATATACATAATATATAATAACATTCATAAAGTATTTATATTTAAAAGATCAATGAAAATGCATTAAATATTATTAGCTACATCTGACATCTCTTGGCAAATTTTCGAAATAATTCATTTTTTAGGCATACTTTTTATGACACATAACGCCATCTTATCGGGAAAAACTTGCGTAACACCTTCGCTCCCGTTCCCCCTTAAAATTTATTTTTATTTTTTATCTTTTTTTACCATTTTTGGCTACTGAGGCCAGTCAATATATCGTTTAAGAAAACAAATTTGCGAGATAAGATCTTTTTCGTGTCAATGAAATTTTAAGTTCATTAATATAATAGGTGGATGCGAGATTTTGTGTTTATTGGGCCTCACTTCGCGAAAGCGTGGAGGTCCTGGTTCGACTCCAGGAGGCGCAATTTTTGCCCAATTAAACACGAACTTATCTCGCAAATTTGTTATTTTAAAGGCTGCAAAAAATAAAACCACTCAGGCTCCATTTTGTTTGGCAAATATTTCGTCCAACTAGACGTGCCACAATGTGATTTTTTAGTGGGTGGTAATAAATTTTATAAAAACGATCCAAGAGGACGGGACATGTGTCCAACGAATTGATTCGATAACAAGTGATCATGATCATTTGCTCAGCATAAACTTCAATTTAATCAAAAGGATTATAAAAAAGAAAGGAATTCACTTCTCGTCGCCAGGAATAATAGCGTTGGACTTCAGTACATTTATATTAAACATCAGATCCGCAGCCTTGATCCTTCCCAAGTTGATTCCAGAAAAAGATAAAAAGTCAAATTGAAAAAATTTCTTTTATGCTTTTCCTAACCCAAATGAAAAACTTTTTCAAAAAAAAAAAAAAAAAAAAAATCTTCGCTTGAAATCAAAAAAGATTTTTTAAAGCTGCTAAATCCTAATTTTAGAGTCTGTTTAGAAACTATATATAGGTGGGTTTTAATAAAGCATAGAGCCCTGAATAAATTATATTGTCTGCCCTAACCCTAATAAATTATGCATTTTGCATTTACATATTCATATATATATAGTAATATTATATTTAGTTGCAAAGATGTTGCTAACTTAACTATCCATTACTAAACACAATTTACACTAAACCCGGCACATGACCGAGGGCTAATTACAGATTTAAAAAAAAGCTAATAAAAAAATAATCACTGAGCTGTCATAACAGTGTCTACTTAAAGCGCATTTTCATCTGAATATACAATTAATGAATTTATTTATTTATATTCATAACATGGATAAATTTATGCATGCGTGATTTGGCTTCCGGGGCGGTATAATAATTAAATAAATAAATAAATTTATTTCCAGGAATCTGCTTAGAGGTAATTATTCTGGATCTAAATATCAGAATAAACAACAAAATATTATTTTAAAGGTTACACCAGATTTTAAAATTAAATAACTTAGAATCAAAGATCGATAGATTATTTATTTTGAAAATCTCATAACAGAAGTTTTGATATTAGTTACAAATATATGTATAATTGAGGGCAGCCAATAAAAAGAACTGTATGCGGTTCCAATCAGAGACGTTTCAGTTAAATTAAGAGCCATTTTCAGTATATAATTGCACAGAGTTAGTCCAGTGATAACATTTGGCATATACATTGTTGTTGTTGTTTTTTTAACAATCACACTTTTTTCTCATTCACACGCACATACACACAGTCTTTTCGGCAACTTAGGCCATTTAAGACTTTACGATAACCGTTATTTATGAGTTAATATCTATTGGGGATCCAGGCATTTCTATTTAGCCATTTGGTATTCAAATGGCTTAAATAAAATCATCGGCCCGCGACGTTCGGTATAGAAGGTAGGCACGCTACCAACTACACCAACCCAGAGGGCACATTGTAGTTTCATCAATAAATTATACATGTAGCCTATATCATACCTCCTGCTGAGAATGCTGAGTGGCGAAAGTTCAAAAATTCAATTTTTGAGTTCTTTCTTTTTTTAAACATTCACACTTTTTTCTCATTCGCACTCACATTCACACAAACATTCACACAGTCTTTTCGGCAACTCAGGCCATTTAAGATTTTAGACGATAACCGTTGAAATTAATATATATATTGGGGGTTCAGGCATTTCTATTTAAGCCATTTGGTATCCAAATGTCTTAAATAAAATCTTCGGACTGCCTGGGTCCGAACCCGTGACGTTTGGTATAGGAGGTAGGCACTCTACCTACTATGACAAACTCGGGAGTAATTTTTGAGTTGAGCCTAGCAAACATTGTTAAAACGTCTTCTCTTTTGACTGTGAAAGTGGCGAAAATATATTTCCATTCTTTATTATTGATTCTGGCCTATTAATTTGTTCCCCGGCTATTTAAATGTATACTGTATGTTTATAAAACTCTGAAACGCCATTTTTGAATTTTGGACTCTCGCCACTCTGATTCTCAGCAGGCGATATGATACTCACCAGTGGAACCATCGTCAATAAATTATTGACCTAGGAATAATTGTATAGTTTTTTGATGACGAAACAACAATATACCTGAATATGGCAAATGTTATCACTGACTGACTCTGTTCATTTATATTTAGGCCTACTTATCTGATCTAAGGACTGAAGATGGCTCTTAAATTGAAAGAACCGAAACGTATCCGGTGATTGTAACCGCATACAGAGTTGTTTTCTGCCCATAATTATCCATATATACCTACATCTCACAGCCATTACTTTGAACATATTAGTTACTATGTTGGAGGTCTTATAGTGTCAGATTGAGTTCTAGAATATATGACTTCAACGACTTCTTTTGTTGCACTAACCTCTTCTCAAGACTTCAGGCATTCTTTATAGAAACTTCAAATTGAAACTACAGTATAGCGCCACTTAATACAGTAGCAACTCTTTTTCATACATTAGTGTCAGAACTGACACTTTGTGGTTACTCTAACTTTCATGGGAATAATATGCTGAGGGGGGTTCCCGTTTCCTTCGTCAGGAGGAGACAGTTCAAAGAGTTGAATAATTTTTTTGCCATGACGTAGATTTGAATTCGAAGTGTTTTTAACTCAGGCTAATCGCCCCCTCATAATAGCAACATTTGTAACTAATTTTGAAACGATTATTACAGCTTCCAATATTAACATGCGTTTGATTAATCCATGTATTAATTTCTGTTTTTTTCGGCATCGGAGGCTATTTAGACTCCGTTTCTATTTATTTCAGTTGATTAATAGCCAATTCAAATAAAGCACAAGAGGCAAGAACTGTAGTATCACTTAGTTTTTTGTAGTTTGGTGGGCACCCTGTATTATTAAAGAGACAAAATCACTAATTCTCTTAAAGCGAAATGTTTTTTTTTCCTCCCGAATGATAAGCTTACTTGTTTATTTTCACTGCACCCCCCCCCCCCTCTTAGGAATCCTTTTTATTTTTCTCTCAAAGACATTGACACTAAATTTAAGTCAAAGCAAGAATAAGAAGAAGAAAAGGTATTCTTCTTTTCCTTTGTGTCCCCATGGGAGATTCTTCTGGTAAAGAATTTTCTGTGACCTTTAAAAAAAAAAAAAGAAGAAAAAAACATCCATCATTCCTTGGCCATGACTCCTTCTATGAGATGTGAAATGGGATTTTTATTCAAGAGATGAACTTGAGATGAATTTTGAACTAACTAGCGGCAAAAAAATTAATTAATTGAAATAAGAAATAAATTTATCCTTAATATACCAAGGAACTAGCTGCGCCGACTGACTTCGATGGGCTTGGCTCTTCTGGATTCCCCTCTAACTCTCGTCTTTCCTGAATTATGTGCCACAGAAGTTTATTCTCATATGATGGTTCTTTATCTAACATCTTAGAGTAAAAACAAAATTGAAAAATGGCTATTAGTAAGCAGTAAATGTTTTCCAATTTTGTAGATTCATTATTTTTATTATTTCTACAAAGTTCATTTATATTGTACTCAAATTCATTCATATTCACTTGTCCACAGTATTTTTGCTTTCTCCTACCTATATGTACGTTAATATATATAGAGATAGAAAGTATTCATGTTAAAATTTCGTTGTCTAGATTTCGATGAAAATACACGTTTTCAAGAAAGTGGATTCCGCAAAAAGGTCTTTCAGTGAACAAAATATCTCAAGAATGTAAAGAGCTAGGAGGTTGAAAATTTATATTTAAGTTAGGCACCGCCCTGGGACGTAACCAGTAGCTTTTGATCAAAATAGGCCATAGAGTACTAGAACTTTACTGATGCACTTTATCAGTTTTTTTTTTTTTGATTTTTTCAAAATTTGCTACAACAATTTTGAATAAAATTCATTAATCAATTCCATATGGACCCACTTAAGCAGTAGTGTGTCAAACGCCAAAAAATTAAAAATTGAGTTAAGCACGGAATATTGTTTCAAAATAGTATTTTTTATTAAATATGTCCTAAAAAAATTTGATATTTAATGTTACTTGCACAATTGACAAAAAAAATTATTTATAATCCAATGAGAGCAAAAAACTTTAATGTTAATTTTCTCAAAACTCGGTAACTGGCGCTTGACACACTAATCCGTAACAGGGTCTATATAAGTTTCATCTTCAGGTATATTCCTATCAAGAGCGGATCCAGAGGTGTTTCTCGGGGAGGGGTAATCTGGTGTGACTCGTCGAAAAGCACACTATTTTTTTTTAATTTCGGTAATTTAAAAGCGCATTTTGTACTTGTTTGCCAGAATATAAATATACATCAAATTTTTAAGTATTAATTTTAAAAATTTTACATTAAAAATAAATTTTTTGCCAAAAAAGGTATTTTTTCTCGGGGGGTAATTCCCCTTTACCCCCCTTGTATCCCCCTATTCCTATCCATAATAGTAGAGAAATGAACTTTTAATTTCTTTTTTTTATTCTTTCCTTTTATTTATCTCCTTCTTATCTTCATCACCATCACCACCCCTTCATCCTTCGTTACAATTATCTTTTACTAATTTTATTCCTCTTTTTTATTATTATTATTATTATTATTATATAAATTTTATGCTTTGAGTTAGATTTTAATTAAATTTTTATTAAACTTCTTTAACTTTTAATTTGATTAAACTTTCTCTTTATTTTATTTTTATTATGATTTTTTTTTTTTATCTAAATTTATTCTATTAAACGTGTATAACTCCTAGAAAATTATCAAATCTATGGTTATTGATCATTAAAAGTTATATTTAGCGGAAGTCTTTTTTTTTTTTGTTAACTTCTGTTGGAATTAACTTTTTGAGATTATCGAATTTTTTAATATATTATGTTTGGTGAGTTTGTTCGCAAAGGAGAACCCAGAAAGTTCTGATACTGCAGTGGTGGATCTAAAGGGGGGGGGGGAGGGAGGGGGCTGAGGAAAAACTCGTGCACTAAATTGAATGTTAAAGAAAAAAACATATCACCAAAAATTTCCTTCCCATTTAAGCAAATATCTAATAACTGCACGATTTTTCAATTTTTCCATTTTTTCTGCGTCTCTTTAATCAGTTTGATTAATTTAGGGTGTGTTCACATGAATATGATATATAATACACTGTAAAAAAAAATCTTATTTTTAGTGTGTTTTGGAATACTAAATTTACAAATTCCCCTTGTAAATGATAACTACTATGCATTTATCTACTAAATTTACAAATTTATGCGTTCAAATATTTACAACAAAAAAAAAAAAAACATTTTAAAATTACAATTTTCTTTGAAAAATAGAGTATGTATTGTAATTTTACATACATTGTATAGTAATTTTCGTTAAAAATTGTATTTTTTTTAGAAAGCAGTTTGGGAATTCTAAAATTACCACACAATTGCACTCTAATTTTCAAATGACTTTCGAAAATTACAATAAATTTGTAAAGATTTTGCAAAGACTACTAAATTTAGTATGTTTTTTGTTTATGTAATTTTCTTCCTTGCAAGCTAAGGCCCACAAATAAAGGGGAAAAAAAAATTTCTTCCTACACAATTGTAAAATCAAAATTTTTTTTATAGTGTATCTATCTACCTTTATATCAAGTATCTGGTAAATAGATTTAAAAAATAATTTAAAAATATAACAAATAAATGAAGAAATAAATTATTTACACTTTAAAATCTTTGCATTTTCTTCACTTTTATGTAGCTATAAGATGTGAAATGAACAAAGGACGGTATAGAGAACGGATAAATTGTTGACAAGCGAAAAGTACATAAATTTATTTATTCTTCACTGTGACGTCCGTCACATCTTAGTATGTCAAAGAAGGGTTGTAAGGAATCGAACTTGTAATGGTCAAAAGTAATGTAAAGGAGGGGGGGAGGGGAGGGGTTAAGAGGTCTCTTTTGAGCAAGGGCTCCATTCATAGGTCAAAAGGACCAGTCCTTAAGGCTTCGCCGCAACCAACCGCAATTTCTAACCTCTAATTAGGTATACCCAGGAGGACTTGGCCAACCATGACTTCACCAAGTTATCCTCCCCCCCCGATCTCCTCCAATCCTATTCAATTGAATATTGAGTAGTTTATTAGCGAATATCGGGAGTGTCTTCAATACTATGATTAAAGGACCGACGTCACAGGCTAATTAATCCTCTTATAAATTGCTTGGATAAATGGAAATTAATATCCAAATAAATTTAAGTTAATGGTAATGTTATTTTTTTTTTAAATCTGGTGTGACTGGACTCCAGTTCAAAACTTGCGTCATAAATGTATTTGAATTAATTGACTACCAAAAGAGACAAGATATAAATGGCCTTAAATGTCAAAAAAGACCTTAAATAGTGGTTTTTTTTTACTATGCTCTAGGCGAGTGGTTTCCAAACTTTATGTTACAACTCCTCCCTTAAAAATACAAATACAATCATATGACGCCTCCCCCCTGCGCCATTTTGTAAAATAACACAAAAACAAAAATTTTTAATGCTAAAAAATATATCAATTTATATTAAAGCGAAGTTAAAAAAAAAATTCTTGTCATATGCAGCCAAAATTATTTCTGTTATTGTGACGTTTCGGCCATCTTCAGAGCCGGAGGCGTGAATAAATGAAATTTTAATTTTAAATGACTCCAGTACAAAACTTTCTCTTACCTTCGGTCTAAAGTTGTGTTCTGTGCTTTTTTTGTGTCAATATACGGGTTAATTTAATTGTCTACACTACGGTACATTGTAATTCAAGATGTAGAATTCATCAACATAGAAACATAGTAAAGGAAGTATGGAAGCTGAAGCAGTTAAGAAATAAAATCTCTGAATGCTTTACAAATCAGCTGGAGACGTTTCGGTCCATTTATTATGAACCATCCTCAGTCCATTCTAAAATATAAATTTATAAAGATGTTTTTTTACTTAAGTTAATCATGTTTATAAATATCTACATGATTAACTTAAATAAAAAAATCTGGTGTGACTGGCGCACAGCACACAACTTTCTCTTACCTTCGGTAATCGAAAGTTGTGTACTGTGCTTGTCACACCAGATTTTTTGTGTCGACATGTATTTAGTTCCCGTCAGTAGGGAATATTTTTTTTTTTTTTTTTTTTTTTTTTAAAAAAACATTCACACTTTTTTCTCATTCACACTCACACTCACACACACATTCACACAGTCTTTTCGGCAACTGAGGCCATTTAAGACTTTTAGACGATAACCGTTGAAGTAATATATATATTGGGGGTTCAGGCATTTCTATTTAAGCCATCTGGTATCCAAATGGCTTAAATAAAATCATCGGACTGCCTGGGTCCGAACCCGCGACGTTTGGTATAGGAGGTAGGCACTCTACGTAGGGAATATTTGAATTCAGATGTTAAAATTATAAACATAGGAAAATATTTATATTTTGTTACCATGGCAACCATTTCTCCTATCTTTCCTATGAAGCACAAGAGTAAAGTGGTCTTCAAACAATTTTGAGGGCAAAACGAGAATATACATTTGAAAGAGCATCTAAAAAATAATTGATTTTTGAATTTTAATCAAAATCGTTAGAGCGAATTTTGAGAAAATCGAAAAAAACTGAAAAAGTACATCAGTAAAGTACTAGTACTCTTTGGCCGATTTTGATTAAAAGCTTATTTTTCCGGTCCCGGGGGGTGTTTAACTTAAATATAAAATTTCAGCCTCATAGCTCAGTTCCTTCATGCTTAAAATTGAACACACCCACACCCACACCCACACACACACACACACACACACACACACACACACACACACACACACACACACACACACACACACACACACACACACACACACACACACACACACACACACACACACACACACACACACACACACACACACACACACACACACACACACACACACACACACACACACACACACACACACACACACACACACAGACCATGTCGCGAAAACCACTTTTTTGGATTCAGGGGACCTCAAAACGTGAAGATCCATCAAAATCTCGACATCGAATTTTTGACATGAATCCAATACTTTCTCTCTATATATATATTACATATATACATAGGTAAGAGAAAGTAAAAAAACAACTTTATAAATTTATATGTTTATATTTTAGAATAGACTGAGAATGGTTCATAATAAATGGACCGAAACGTCTCCAGCTGATTGGTCAAGCGCTCTTTATAAGTGCTTCAAAAGATTTCAAGGGCAAAAAATGGGAATATATATTTTAAAATATATATTCTCATTTTGCCAAAGATAAGAGAAAGTAGTGTGCTGTTACCAGTCACACCATATTATTTGTTATCTAACCAAAGTTTTTCGATTCAAAATATAAATTCCTACTTAAACCTCAAATTCTTCAGTGAGGTTTTTTTGAGGGTCGGTTTAATTTTTCGGAGATTGGATTCAACATAGAATGTAATCCCAGTTTGCACCTCAAAATCCAACTTACGGACGGTTTTACAACTTTGAGGTTTAAATCAGAACTGCAGAATCTACAATTGGCTCCTCAAAAACTCCAATCCATATAGAAATTATTCTATACTGGTTTGAACCTAAGGATTAGTTCACTAGCTAGAGACAAACGAAGGAGGAGGAGTTAGAGAGAGGAAATAACGTAACTTCACGGGGTGCCGGCAGATGGCTACTGCCAGAGGGCGGTTGGGTTTGAGGTGTGTATCTTCGTACACGAAAGATCCCGATAGGAATTTCAAATAAATAAAAAATAACTGGTTTGAACCTCAAAAACCTAGCCACCCTATAGTTAGGATTTCAATTCAATCGGTAATTCATATTTAAACCTCATAGTCTTCAATGATGGTTTTGAGTATTAAAGTAGAGTTATTTTCTGAGCGGCAAATAAAACATCAAAGTAATTGAGGCTTCTGGGGTCAAAACTAGAATTTGTTTTTTAACTCGGGTTTGCTCTCTCATTAAACGGAGACAAGAACATTTCTAATCAATTTATTAAATTATATAAAATTTTAATTTTATCTGAGTTTATCTGAGTTGTCTCTGTCTCTCTATCCTTCCTTTTCTCTGTCAAACGTTCATGGCAAAGGATTTTCATTTTCCTCTCTCCTCTCTCTCTCTCTTTCTCTTTTTGTTATTATTATATTTTGTGGAATATCATTCAGTTGAACTTTATATAAAAAAACAGAAATCGAAATTCATTTCCGGAGACAAATAAACACAAAAACAAAGGGGTTACAAATACAAAAGAATAATAATCAAGAATTTAATAAAAAAGAAAAAAAAAAAACAAACGTTAATTTAATTTTGAAATTTTTAAGGTCATTGGATGTTTGCGATAAAAAATATCCATCTAAAATAAATAAACATTTTTACTTTCCCTTTTGACTATATATGTTAAATATAGAAAAAGTATTGGATTCATGTCAAAAATTCGATGTCGAGTTTTTGATGGATAAACAGGTTTTGAGGGCCCCGGAAACCAAAAAAGTTGTTTTCGTGACATGGTCTGGCTGTGTGTGTGTCTGCCTGTGAACAAAATATCTCAAGAACCCCTGGGACATTGGGATACCAAATGGCTTAAATAAGTATACCTGGACCCCAATATGTATATTAATCAATAACGGATATCTTAAATGTCCTGAGTTGCTGAAAATACAGTGTGAATGCATGTGTGAGTGTGAGTGTGAATGAGAAAAAAAAAATAATAATATATCGGCAGAAATTATATATATCAGTGCTTGCCACACCAGATTTTTTGAATAAGAATAAAAATTTTGTCGTACTTAACTTCGGACAGGAACATATTAAGGAGCTCACCTGAAACAGGAGAAAGAAAAATAATTAACAAGAGTATAATTTCCTAGAACATAATATCTCTATAACATGATTCATTAATAAAATACAGGGCGGTGGAGGGGGTGGGGCTATTAAAATAATTAATGCATTGCTCTAATGACTATATAATAGATTTCCAATTTATAATGGATAAAGGAAATGTGGCATCGTCATTAGAATATCAATTAAATGTGGCCAGCAAACACAATATTAATCAACTAACTATGAGATGGAGGGTTGGTTAGGGTAGGGCAAGGCAAATACCTACGTAAATATCCTATCCTATTAATCATTAGTTTTGATTTCAAATATTGTGTAAAAATAGAAAAGCGATTTGTTCTAATATACAAATATTTAATTAAAAAAAAACTCGCTAATTTTGATATTTTCTCACTCAGGTAGGTCATCGAGTTAAGAAAAAGGAAATAAGGCAAAGATATTTTATTCTTAATTTTCGACGTTTCGTGAGTCAGTCTTTTTTTTTTTTTTTAAACATTCACACTTTTTTTCTCATTTACACTCACATTCACACAGTCTTTTCGGCAACCGAGGCCATTTAAGACTTTTAACGATACTCAGTATGTTTAAAATATCAATTGGGGGTCCAGGCATTTCTATTTAAGCCATTTGGTATACAAATGCCTTAAATAAAATCATCGAACTGCCTGGGGTCCGAACCCGCGACGTTCGGTATAGAAGGTAGGCACGCTACCAACTACTCCAAGCCCCGTGGGCCACTTGAGCCAAACTTTAAGACTAGTGGCCTAAACGTCACAATAAAAGAAATAATTTTGACTGTATTTTGAAAATTGCTCGCTGTGGCTAATATTCGCGCCTCCCTTTAGACTTGTTTAAATTACAACGTTTCGGCCACTCATTAAATGATCTTTTTCAGTTATAAATTCATATATAATCTTAACTTAATGTAGATCGATTGGTGTAAGACGCTTTGTGATTGTAACTGAATTTGTATATGAAGAAGGCCACAGAATGGGTGACCGAAACGTTGTTTTAAAAAAAAATCACAGTTTACAGGAAAACAAGTATTTTTATTTAACCTTGAATAAAAAAAAATATTCATTCTCATTGGCTTAAACATAAGAACTTAGAATGGAAGAATCATTTTCGTCTGAAACGTCTCCTTTCGGAATCTAAAGGCTTTCTTTTCTTTGCTGCTCTTGGACTTGCTCTTTCCCAACTTGTACTGTAACATCAACAGCAACTTCTATCCGGATTATAAAAAAAACATTTCAGATTTTCTCGTATTGTTGCCCTCCCTAGGCGTTGACTGAATAGCAAGATTTTAATTTTCTTTAAAAAAAAGCAAATGTTTCAACACTTTTCTCTAATTTTTGTTTGTAAATAAGAAAATGATGGATAATAATTTTGTTATGGGTATATTTATATATACACAATAATATCGTAATTATCTAGTGGTGTGAGGCCTCTAAAGGACGACCCGGGCAGGCGGCTCCTTTACCCTGAACTCGACCCTTGGGGCCCCTTAATTGTTCCTGACTCGGGTTGATGTGTGCGCGCACGTATTAATCAGAGGTTTCATATTGCTTGGAGTTTAATTGTCTGCTTATAGAGAGAGAGAGAGAGAGAGAATGTCTGATGGAATAATTTGTAGCAAATGTCATGTTGTGGAAGGATCCTTCCTCCAGTCCTTCGGAATTAAGGAATGTTATCATTATTGCTATGATTAATGATGCCATAAGTAATTACTAACTTAGAATAAATAATAATTATAATTTATGAGTTATCTTATTTAGTTTTTAATTAAAATTAGTTATTAAGCCGGCTTAAAGTGTTTGACTATTGTACATTTTACATAATGGAAAAAAAATATTTTATTTATTGATTTTTACTTTCTTTTAAGGAATAATCTTTTAAATGGTGAAAAAGTTAAGGGGACCCCCTTTTGAATCGAAATTAACATGCAAATCCCCAAGTGGATTTAACATTGGTTCTATGGAAGGAAGAGCCGGAAAATGAATTTGAAAAATCTGAAATACTACATCAGTAAAGTGTACTTCAAACAATTTTCACGAAAAATTTTACTGATATACTTTTTAAAGAGCATCTAAAAAATAGTTGATTTATGAATTTTAATCAAAATCGTTGGAGCGAATTTTGAGAAAATCGAAAAAAAATCAGTAAAGTACTAGTAATTTTTGGCCGATTTTGAAAGCTTATTTTCACCCATTAGGGAGGTTCCTAATTGAAATTTAAAATTTCAACCTCCTAATTGTTTTTGTTACTGAGATATTTTGTTCACAGACCGACAGACACACAGGTAGACAAACCATTTGCAGGACCTACTTTTTTGGATTCAGGGGATCTCAAAACGTGTATGTCCATCAAAATCTCGACATCGAATTGTTGACATGATCGCAATACTTTCTCTCTATATATTTCATATATAGGGTAAGAGAAAGTAAATAAATTGGATCTCGCAAAATGATCTATATGTGTTCAAAATAAAGTAACAAATAAATGAGCTTTAAGGTTGAAATTTTATAGCTACGTTACTTACTCCCGTGAGGCCCGAAAATAAGCCTTTGAATAAAATCGGTCAAAGAGATCTATTATTTTACTAATGTACTTTTTCAGTTTTTTTTTAAGTTAAACTTTTATTTGATACTCTCAAATTTTTCGCTCTTCTATCAACATGTAGCGTTACAAGCCGTGACGCCAAAGGCCGTGACGCTACAAGCCATGACGTCACAAAAATAGGAAAGTTGAAATTTAATATATATATGACGCATTATAAAAAATAATTGTGAGATTTAATTATTCAATTTTTTAATTGATAAAATATAATTTTTAAAATAATTTAAAATGATTCAAATCTTCAATTATTAAATAAATATTGTTCTCAGTTTTTAACATGCCTCTATTGATTTCCCATTTTCCAATTATTAAGTTAAGATTAAAAACGCGATTTTAATACTCTTAATTGAACAATTTTCTGAAAATTTTCAGTTAAACGCCTACGATCCGAAAAAAAGTTTCACTTGCATCGTGCTTTCATAAAACAACACAATGATTTTTCGATTTCATCCAAATGCGCTTTAACGCATTTGATTAAAATTCGTTAATCAATTATTTTTTTAGTGGCTCTTTTCCATATATAGAAAAGGCATTTGTAAAAGGAGGTAACAAATTGATTCAAAAAGAGATGGATGACTTTTGATCAATTATTAAAAAAAAAAAAAAAAAAAAAAAAAATTAAGCGATACCTTTTATTATTCTAATAATAATATTTAACTTTATATAAAACAAGCAAGCAAGTTGGTCTTTTTCGTTTTTGTTGTAATTTAATATTAAATTTCATTAAAAATTCGCCATTTTCTGACAGTTACATTGAGAGGCTCTTTTGTTCTGCAATTATGTTTCACAGAGGAATTCAAAGACAAACATTCCCCAAAGGAGAGGAGGCTGGAATCCTCTCTCTATCCATAAATACTCATTCGCCACAGGAATGAACCGAAAACTTTTTTTTTTTCAAGACCTTTCTTTGATTACGAATTAATTATTAAATTTTGAATTAATAAGTTAAAAGAGGGTCAAAATTCAAAAAGCTTCTCAAATACTGTGATAAGTATATATAAAAAAAATAATTCATTCTATGCATATAGAGCAGCGAATATCCACATTCATGTGCGATCTGTATGAATAATTTCTAATAAATTTTTGATTTATGAATTTATTGATTTTCGAGTTTAGCCACCTTTTTGTTGTTCCCATATAAAGCAAGAAAATTTTAATTTATCACGAATGTGTTTATTAAAGCTTTTGTGGTTTGAATTATTATTATTTTTTAATAATAATTTTTAATTATAGACCACATTTTGTTATTAATTATTTATTAAAAATATAAATACTGTACGAGGTTTCGGCTGCTTATTCTGCTGCAAGTACTGTGCACTTGCTCCGACTCAAATGAACTGGCACGTCCGTTACGCGCCTTTATATACAACGACGTCAGCGCCATCTGTAGGAATTATGAAGTTAGTCACAATCATCAAAGCAAGTGTTTACATAAAAAGCATGATGTTACAATAAGTTTTTTGAATTTGATTTTAACATAGATGGTACAAAATACTATTGATATTATTAAATCATTCTAAAATTACATACATATATACATATACACACAGACACACATATATATAATACAATAATCAAAGCCTGACATCAAATTAACATTTTGTGATGTTAACATGTGTTGAATGGGAAAAATGTTAATTAGATGTCAGGTTTTGATTATTGTATTATATATATATGTGTATGTGAGTGTATATGGATGTATATTTTGTACCATCTATGTTAAAATCAAATTCAAAAAACTTATTGTAACATCATGATTTTTATGTAAACACTTGCTTTCATGATTGTGACTATCTTCATGGGAATGAGTGAAAATGGCGGGAAAATTTGTATCTAACTTCATAGGAATGCCTGCAGACGGCGCTGACGTCGTTGTATATAATGGCACGTAACGGCTGTTACGGACGTGACAGTTAGTTCACTTGAATCGGTTCAAATGCACAGTACTTGAGAACGTCTGCATGATAAGCAGTCAAAACGTTGTACAGTATTTATATTTTTTAATAAATATTTAATACAAAATGTGGTCTATAATTAAAAATTCCCTTAATAAATTTCAATTTTTTAGGCTTCTGTGACCGAATCCTCCCTCAAAATCTCAACCCCGAATGTATCTACTTCATTTCTAAAACTAGTACGCAAATATTTAAAAGGATTTTTCTAGAAGAATAACATCATTATTACATGCAATCTCGGATCTGACTGGATTTCTATAGGTCTGTACGATCAGGCCATCTGGAAATAACCTGTGGAAATAGAACCAGCTATACAGCTATATTTCATGTTAAAAATCAACTTATATAAACGAGATTTACTTTTACTAAAAAAAAAGAAAGTAATAATGTCGTTTTGTGTGATTTTTTTTTCCACTGTGAATATAAAAGGTTTTTCATTAAAGAAATAAATCACAATCAACAGAGGACAGACGAATTGTCAAAAATAAATATAAAAATATACCGGCACAAAGGGAGAGGGAATGCATAGGCGTATAGGTAGGTGGAGAAGGGTGGGAGGGGGGGGAGGGATAAGTTTGCATAGGATTCTAACCCTAACACACCAAGAGTAGAGAGCCTCGGTGTCGTGAATTCAGGATGAACCTCTCTCTTTGAGATCGATGCTTCGTACCCTTTTTTTTTTTCTAAGAGTTTGATGGTGTAAGAGAAAGTGGGAGTGGGAACGCGATTCAAACTTCTCTCTCTTCAAGTGACGAATTCCTTTCAAGAATTCTATGACCATATCTCATAGTTTACCGCCGTTTTTATTTTATATATACACTTTCATAAACAACAACAACAAAAAGGGTGAAAATATTGTATAAATAAACTAGCAATTTCTTTTATATATTTATATATAGCTAATGAAATATTTTTTTTTTACTTTTACCATAAAAAATTATTACAAAGAGAAAACCAGGTTTATTTTATATCTCAAAATTACGGGATAAGAAATTAGAGATTATAAAAAAATAAAATAAATGGCCTATAACACCGAAGAGCCTTAGGTGTTACCTTCTCGTCATTTTGAGACATTTTTGAGAAATATTTTAATCTCAACTATTATTAGAGAAAAAAATCTTGGGTAACAGCACACAACACACAACTTTCTCTTACCTTCAATAAGTTCTGTGTTTGTCAAACCAGATTTTTTGTGTCGATATATACAGTATGTAGCTCCCAACAGTACGGCACATTTTTTTTTAATTTTTTTTTTTTTAACATTTTTTTCCCATTCACACTCACACACACATACACATAGTTTTAGTAGTTAGATATTTTCGGCAACTTAGGCCATATAAGACTTTATACGATAATCATTATTGATATGTATTTTTGGGGTTCATACATTTGGTATCCAAATGGCTTAAATAAAATCCTCGGACTGCCTAGGATCCAAACCCTCGATCCTTGGTATAGAAGGCCAGCACTCTAACTCATACACCAAGCCCGAGGGCACGGCTAATTTGATTCAAGGTATAAAATTTATAAACATGGGAAAATATTTATATTTTGTTACCATGCCAACCATTTCTTCCATCTTTCTTATTGAGTACAGGATTAAAGTGTACTTCAAAAGATTTCAAGGTCAAAAAGAGAAAATACATTTTAAAGAGCATCTAAAAAATAATTGATTTTTAAATTTTAATCAAAATAGTTGGAGCAAATTTTGTGAAAATCGAAAAAAAAAACTTAAAAAGTACATCAGTAAAGTATTAGTACTCTTTGATCGATTTGTTCAAAAGCTTCGTGTCACGTGCCAGGGGGGTACCTAACTTAAAAATAAAATTTCAACTTCTTAGCTCTTTTCGTTCTTGAGATATTTTGTTCATAGCCCGACTGACAGACACCCAGACCATGTTGCAAAAACCACTTTTTTGGATTCAGGGGTCCTCATCATCAATCCCATACTTTCAGCCCTCGGGCTTGATGTATTTGGAAGCGCGCCTGCCTTGTATAGCAAGAGTCGCGGGTTCGGATGATTTTATTTAAGCCATTTGGATACCAAAAAAAATACTTCTCTCTCTATATATTAACATATATAGGTAAAAGAAAGTAAAATGGATAGAATTTTTTTTCTCTTTTTGGTGCCCTTCTCAAGAATGAAAATCCGTCTCCTGCGCTCTCTGTGAGAGACAATTCCTTCCTCCGATTAGAAATGACACCGATGCTTATGCAAGTCGCGTGCCAACGCAATCTGTCCCAACTTAAGGTTTTGAGCAAACCAAAACCGTTAAAGCCAATGGGGCAGAGATTTGAGTTGGGTTCTGGTTTCTCTGCTAGTATACGTACAAGGGAGACTAGACATGCACTTACCCTCTCCCTCTTAAGTTTCCCCAAACGATCTTAACAGGATGATGACTTTATCCTCTAAAAAGGATCACTTTAGAAGTAACCGCCGCTGCTGCTCTGGCAGTTACCATTACCATCACACCAAGATATCGAGTCAATGAGATACGAACGTGCATGATTTAAATATTAAACCACAAACTAAATTTCTAATTAGGTATTTAAAAAAAAAAAAAAATCACTTATGAAACTATTTTCCCCCCTCCTATAGGGATGCCAGGGGGGGGGGCAATGTACCCTTGCCCCCCCCCCGTTCCGGCGCCTATGCCTAGTGTCCACAATAAAGTATAATTTATTTTTCTTTAGCCTTATATTTAAAAACATATTTTTTATTGCTTTGCGCAAGTTTTATCAAATTATTATCATTGCTAAACAATTGCACAGCATCTTTTCAGTCCATATTGAAGATAAAAATAAATAACTAATCAGTTTTTACAAGGTTCAAGAGACGCTTTGTCTCTTTCGTCTCCGAAAAAAAACTCTCTCTGTGAATGCTGATGTGCCAGGAATAGATTAAAAAAAAAAAATACTTTATTCAAATTTGAAAAATTATCCATCAGTCTTATTAAACACTTTCTGAGCCCTCGGAGAGCTTGGAGAAGTTGTTAGCGCGCCCATCTTGTATATCCAGGGTCGCGGGTTCGGATCTCCAGGCAATCCGAGGATTTTATTTAAGCCATTTGGATGCCAAATGGCATGAATAGAATGCCTGAACCCCAATAAAAATATATATTAATAAATAATGATTATCGTCAAAGTCTTATATGGCCTAATGAATGTTAGTGTGAGTAGGAAAAAAAGTGTGTTAAAAAAAAAAAAAAAACTGGTGTGACGCGCACAGCACACAACTTTCGATTACCGAAGGTAATCGAAAGTGCTGCTCTGTGCTATGCGCAGATTTTTGTGTCGACATATTGGATTCCCGGCAGTAGAGAATATTTGAATTCAGATGTAAAATTAAAAGCTTATTTTTCCGGTCCCGGGAGGTGTTTAACTTAAATGAAATTTCAGCCTCATAGCTCAATTCCTTCATGCTTAAAATTGAACACACACCCACCCACCCACCTACCCACCCACACACAGACAGACCATGTCGCGAAAACCAGTTTTTTTGGATTCAGGGGGACCTCAAAACGTGAAGATCCATCAAAATCTCGACATCGAATTTTTGACATGAATCCAATACTTTCTCTCTATATATATATTACATATATACATAGGTAAGAGAAAGTAAAAACTTGAAGTGCCATTTTTGTGCGGTAGGAAATTCCGTTTACGCAAAATGCTTACGGCCCGAAGTTTTTTGAATCCCAGAAAAATCAAATCTTACGAAATAAAGGCTATTTTTGCCTCCTTTTTGATTATCTTATGTATAGAGTATTATAATTGCGAAGTAACTTTATTATAGAGTACGGGTGGCAACCCTGTCAGAAGAATGCCTGGATCCCAAAATAGATATATTCATAATAACGGTAATCGTATAAAGTCTTATATGGCCTAAGATGCCGAAGACTGTGTAATGTGAGTGTAAATGTACTTTTTCAGTTTTTTCGATTTTCTCTAAATTTGCTCCAACGATTTTTTTTTTGAAATTCAAAAATCAATTATTTTTTAGATACTCTTTAAAATGTTTATTCTCATTTTGCAATTAAAGAATCTTCTGAAGACCACTTTACTCTTGTATTGCATAGGGAAGATAGGAGAAATGGTTGCCATGGTAACAAAATATAAATATTTTCCCATACTTATAAATTTTACATCTGAATTCATATGTTCCGTACTGTCGGGAACTAAATACATATTTCGACACGAAAAATCTGGTGTGACAAGCACAGAACACAACTTTCGATTATCGAATGTAAGAGAAAGTTGTGTGCTGTGCGCCAGTCACCAGATTTTAAAATTTCAAAGGAATCAGAGGGAGTGTCAAAGTCCCAAATGAATAAAAAAACACTTGACTTGCCTCTGACCTGCCTTTTGTTATTTATTCGTTGTTGTTGTTGATTACGCACATATGAATTTGCAAGCGTGAATACGAAGTTAACTTTAATCCTAATAAATATATAAGTAAATCCTGTCATCCATGATATATCCATTAATAATAATTTCAAATAAATTAGCTGAAAATGGCTGCTGGATCTAACAAAAAAAAAAAATAATAATAATAATTTTCACAACAAAAATAAGATAAGAATTTATAGTATTTTTTTTTTTTTTTATTTTGTTTTATTTATTTATTTCCCCCC
>JAKCPI010022304.1:0-14621 GCA_023213315.1 Euborellia annulipes | reverse complement strand
TTTTTGAAGGAATCAACAAACAAACCCCTTTAGTTATTATAAATTGACATTTCAATGGATTTATTTTCTCTTACCTGAACTTGGCCATGGTGGATGTCATCTAATAGGGCAGGATCGCTGACCAATCCTCGTGTCGTTAATCGCTTTCGACGTCTTTTATGCATTGTAAGAAATCGTCCCGTATGCAATGGCCGTTGCCGACGGGTGTCCAATGATTCAAGAAGAAGCCAATCGGAATCGGATAATTTGCCTACACCACTACAGGTAGGTATTAAGGTAGTACCGGAAGCGGTCACCACCGAGGCGACACTTGAGCGATGTGACCCGTGACAGGGACCTGCACACAGAAACAAACAAACAAATCAATTATACACTGCATCAGCTCTGTTTGCTTTCTCTTACCTATGTATATATAGAGAGGAAGTATTGGATTCATGTCGAAAATTTGATGTCGAGATTTTGATGGATATACACGTTTTGAGGTCCCCTGAATCCAAAAAAGTGGTTTTCGCGACATGGTCTGTCTGTCTGTGTGTGTGTCTGTGTGTGTGTGTGTCTGTCTGTGTGTGTTCAATTTTAAGCATGAAGGAATTGAGCTAGGAGGTTGAAATTTTATATTTAAGTTAGGGACTCTCCTGGCACGGGACACGAATCTTTAAACAAAATCGGTCAAAAAGTACTAGTACTTTATTGATGTAGTTTTTCAGTTTTTTTCGATTTTCTCAAAATTCTCTCCAACGATTTTTTTATAAATTCAAAAATCAATTATTTTTTAGATTCTCTATAAAATGTATATTCTCATTTTTGTGATTGAAATCTTCTGAAGACCACTTTACTCTTGTAATTTATAGGAAAGAGCAGAAATGGTTGCTATGGTAATAAAATATAAATATTTTCTCATACTTATAAATTTTACATCTTGAAATTCGAATGCATTGTACTGCCGGAAACTCAATATATCTCGACACAAAAAATCAGGTGTGACAAGCACAGAATACAATTTACCAATGGTAAGAGAAAGTTGTGTACTGTGCTACCATTCACACCAGATTTTTGTATAATATTGTTTATATTTGTATTTGTTTTGTATTACCATATTGGTTGTATTAATTGTTTTGTATTTTGTAAAAAAAATTTTGTAAAGTCTATGGCTTGCAAGGGCGGATGCAAGGGGGGTGGGGGTAAAGGGGGTAATTACTCCCCTGAGATTTGGAAAAAAATGTATTTTCAATGTAAAATTTTAAACATTAATACTTAAAAATTTGATTTATATTCTGGCAAACAAGTACAGAATGCGCCTTTAAATTACCGAAATTAAGAAAAAATGTGTGCTATGGGACTAGTCACTCCAGATTACCCCCCCCCCCCCCGAGAAACACCTCTGGATCCGCCACTGATGGCTTGAAGGGTGAAATAAAAAAAAAAGTTTGAAAAATTATCATCAATCTTATTAAATACTTTCTGCCATTTTTGGGCATTAGAAAATTCCGTTTTCCACAAAAATCCGAAAACCTTTTTGAATCAAAAAAAAATATAAAAATAAATAAATAAATTTGCGTACTTTATTGTTCCCGTAAAGTATGGAAAACCCCAAAATAACATACAATACTTTATTATAAAGCATGGGTGCCACACACACACACACCAAATAAACTCTATGGTAGGGTACAGTCCAAGAAACAACGCAAACTCTAATTTCCTTTTTCTAGAAAAAAAAAAAAATCTTAATTAAGATGTCTAAAAATATTAGACAAAAAAAAATAAAACAAAGCTCTTAAGAATTAATTAAAATATTCTAATCAAATCTTTGAAAAAAAAAAAAAGCAGAGAGAGAGGTGAAAAAAAGACTTGGATTTGTAATAAAGAAAAAGACAGAAAGAGAGAGATTTCTTTTTTTTTTTGTTTTCTTTCTTCTTCCTTCCAACGGAAGGACAAACAATTGTTTTATGAGAAAAAAAAAAGAAAAAAAGCGTGCCACCCACGTAAGATGATGATGAACAACAAATTTGTCAACTTAAATTGACATTTGTCAAAAAAAAATCTCTTATTACTGTATTATAAGAGAATCTGATTGATAAATGAAAATTAATCAATTTGGACAAAGAATTGCATTGGATTAATTGTTTTTTTTTCTTACATAACATGTAATTGTGTTTAAATATTCTGAATCTAGACGTTCCCCCGAGTAAAAGGATATGTCACACTTATATTTTTGTGAAGAATATTATTCCAAGTTGCACTTGGAGCGTCTCTCTAATTGCACATATACGTACGTAAGTGAAATAAACAGATAATTAAAATTTAATTATAAATAGTTAATAAATTTAAAAGGATTATAGATAAAAAAAATCTCTTACTTATTTCTTAATATCATAATTAAAAAAATAAATCTGGAGTCAACACTCTTTAACCGTTCTAAAAAAAAACAAAAAAAAACGTGATTATCTCAAAAACTATTAAACATACTGTATAAGAATAAGTTCCGGGGTGACCGAGCCGGAGCTCGGTCTTTTTTTTATAAAATTGTAAAAAACTAAAAAAAAGTACATCAGAAAATATTTAAAATTTGAAAGAAATTATAACGAGACAACTTGCTCCTCAATGTAAACATCAATAAAAACACCAAAATAAGAAATAACAGTCCAGGGAGAGTTTTGAGGAATAGCAACATTACTGAGTGGATACTTAGAGGATAGACAGTGCCTCAGAAGAAAACTTTAATCATGAGATATACGTAAGAGAGTTGCCCAGGAAATGCGTCAGCCTGGAGACAATTAAAAATTATTATTTTCAATAAAATTAATTAATAATTAGTATTTTAATAATAGAATTTAAATAATAGGTATTTTTCTACTAATTGGCCTTTTTGACATTATTAAATTAAATATATTTTAAGTAATTATTGATAAAAAAAATTAAATTTACAAAATTGCACATTAATTAAAATTTAATATTCGTGGAGAGTTAAATTTGTTGGTCCAGGATAAAGAAAGGAGGGTTTGACCAGGAAGCAAGCCCACTAGGCTTTGAACATTATAAAACCTTTAAAACGAAAATTGAAAAAAAAAGTACACCAGTAAAGTACTAGTACTCGATGTTTCCTGAAGATGAAACCTAGCGCATGTTGTTTTCTATCCCGGAAATAGCCAATATTTAAAAAATTGAAAGAAATCTTTAAAGGGAATTTCGAGAAAATTGGAAAAAACTAAAAAAGTACACCAGTAAAGTACTAGTACTCTTTGGCTGATTTTGTTCAAAAGCTTATTTTCACGTCGCAGGGTGGTATCTAACTTAAATATAAAATTTCAACACCCTAGAGATATTTTGTTCACAGACACAGCTACACAGATCGAGAGCAGAGAGGCAAGATTACGCAAAGGCGGGCAGAGCAGCTAGTACTATTTATTATTAAAAAAAAAAAAAAAAGAAATTTGAACTCTTCAATTGCGTGTATTCAATCTAACAAATTTTCTCTTCTCTCTCTTTAAACTTTTCTCTCTCTCTCTGACTCTTGGATCGATTTGTCTTAAACTTTGCAGTTCAAGTTATTTATTTATAGATACCAACAAACAACACCAACAACATTGTATTCATTTTGATTACACGATGAACATTAAAATAAAATCTCTCTACCGTATTTAGTTGAGGTTATAACAAAACCAACCAAATCGCCTACCTTATATAAATAAGGGGAAAGTATTATGATCGTAAAAAAATATATATTCTTTACGTTTCAGATCATAACAACCCAAGAAATGCAAAAAAAAAAAAATTCAACAGTATGATGTGCTTTTTTTTTGCTTATATCTCTTTAATGATTCTTCGAATTAGGATGAGATTTAGCGAATTTGTATTCCTAAGTGGACCTAAGAAGCTATTCAAACTAGAAGAGAATCGGACCTCAGAGAGCGGTAAAAATGATCGGTAAAATTATTATCCCGAACCACGGTTTTCTCAGCTTCCTTTGAACCAAATCTTTTAAAATTCAGCTATAATAATTAGGACGATAACCTCTAGGACTGGAGTAAATTCCATGACAATCGGTTCAGTATCCGCGTCTAGCCAGGGGGCTTCGCCCCCTGGACCCCCACCAGCTGGCTCGGGCCCGCCTGCGGCGGACCCTCGCCTTTTTCTTAATTATGAGAAACGGGCTGAGCAGGTCTAGACAGGGGGGCTACGCCCCCTGGACCCCCAGCCAGCTGGCTCGGCGCCGCCTGCGGCGGACCCTCGCCTTTCTTAATTATGAGAAACGGGCTGGCAGTCTAGGCGAGGGGGCTACGCCCCCTGGACCCCCCCATCAGCTGGCTCGGGCCCGCCTGCGGCGGACCCTCGCCTTTTCTTAATTATGAAAAGAAAATTATTATTACTAACAACTAAGTATTCCAGTCCAGTGCCTGCTTGAGGATTTGTTTACATTAAAAGAATACACAACTGCAAAGAATACTTAAATATTTCTCTATACATTTCCTATGGGAGAAATCGTAACTTTAGCAATTAATAACTCAAAAAGTTATAGGAATTTCGGGACCCGAGTATTTTTCCGGGACTCTCCATAACGTGCTTTATAAGACTGCAAAATTTCGTTTCAAAATTCCAACGGGAAGTTGGTCAAACAGAGCGTGACAGACGGACGGACAGACGGACAGACGGACACACCGCAATTATTATATATAGATAGATTTTATAATTAAATTAGTAATATTATTAAAAAAATTTTATGTTTATGTATCAAAATTAAAAAAAAAAAATTAATTTAATGATTGTTTTAATAATTTTATAAAATCACAAATAGATTAATGAATAAATAGTTTATTTGCATTGTTGGCTCATTATTATATCAAATTTATTTAATTATTATTAATTTAATTTTTGTTTTTTAATTTGTGTTTTAGAGCAATAAATTTGAAAAAGAAATAAAAGTTTATATTAAAATTCAGAAATCTTTATAGTGATTATTATTTAAATTTATTGCTGTTAAGAAAAAATAATAAGAATAATAATAATTATAATAATTAAACAAAATAATTAAAGAAATTTGATAATTATAATGAGTTAACAATGTAAATAAATGGGATTTATTTTTTCTTTTTTACTATTTATTTATTTATGAATAAGCCATAATTAAAAATAATTAATATTAATATTCTTTACAAAGTTTTTCATTTAATATACGTATATATATATACACTCTACATCTCTTTGAATCCTAGTTCATATTAAAATATTTGATACTCTTTTGTTTTATTTGGTTACCGAACCGAAACAAAAATTGTTAAAAATGCATTTAGCTGTTATTATATTCTTTTTTTTTAATTTTCAAACTCTAACACCTACATGTTTTTATTTTTAACAAGGAATGTCGAGTAAAGTTTTTTCTGGTTTGCATTATTATTATTTTTTTGGTGCGTTTGCCTCTGAATGTTAAACTAAATTAATAGCTGACAACACACATATGTCGATCTCTCTCTTTTAATCAACCTTTTTGTTGTTGTTGTTGTTCAAATTTCTTATATTAAAATCAGTTGAAGCGTTAAGAAGAGGCGTGATTTTGATTTATTAAAAAAAAAAGTAATGTAATTCTTTTATCACTTCTTTTAACGTTAAAACCCTTTGATTTCATTCTTTTTTTGGGGGTGTGTGTGTGTGTGTGTGTGTGTGTGTGTGTGTGTGTGTGTGTGTGTGTGTGTGTGTGTGTGTGTGTGTGTGTGTGTGTGTGTGTGTGTGTGTGTGTGTGTGTGTGTGTGTGTGTGTGTGTGTGTGTGTGTGTGTGATTGCGTGATTTAAGATAAAGAATATTTAGTTAGATGAAAAACGAAGAGAAAGAGGTTTGAGAATTAACACAATGATAATATTTATTTATTTATTTCAACAATGGGGAAAAAAAATTTCATTGAAATGGAAATAATATTCACTTTAAATTAGAAAATATCAATTTAGCGATCTGAAATTATTTAAAATTCTTTGATTTTAAGATAAATAAATTACACACCAAGCCCGAGGGCTTCGGCTCAATTTGAAAAAATATTATAAAATGTATTTTAAATAATTATCAATTTTTATTTATTTAAATAATTAAATAACAATTTTTCATTTAAGAGAGATTTAGTTATTTTATTTAATATTAAAACTAATTGCTTTTAATTTTTCATAAAAAACATAAATCAAGAATACATAAATGTTTCCTCATATATTTCCTATCGCAATTTTAAAAATTAATAACTCAAAAAAGTTTAAATAAATAAAATTTTTTTTTCGAAATTCCAACGGGAAGTCCAAATATAACGTGACAGACGGACATTAGCATTATATGAATTGATAAGATTTCGAAAAAAATTAATATCCCAACAATACTGTTATTGTTATTATTTGTTGCAATTTTTTTACTCTTAAAAGCACAGGAAATGTCAATTGGTGATAATAAATTGATATTACCACAAAATTTGCAAATTGAATTAATTTTACTTTCTCTTACCTATGTATATATGTAATATATATAGAGAGAAAGTATTGGATTCATGTCAAAAAATTCTGATGTCGAGATTTTGATGGATCTTCACGTTTTGAGGTCCCCTGAATCCAAAAAAGTGGTTTTCGCGACATGGTCTGTCTGTGGGTGTGTGTGTGTGTGTGTGTGTGTGTGTTCAATTTTAAGCATGAAGGAATTGAGCTAGGAGGCTGAAATTTTATATTTAAGTTAAACACCCCCCGGGACCGGAAAAAATAAGCTTTTAATCAAAATCGGCCAAAGATTACTAGTACTTTACTGATGTACTTTTTCAGTTTTTTTCGATTTTCTCAAAATTTGCTCCAACGATTTTTTTAAATTCAAAAATCAATTATTTTTTAGATGCTCTTTTAAAATGTATATTCTCATTTTGCGATTGAAATCTTCTGAAGACCACTTTACTCTTGTATTTCATAGGGAAGATAGGATAAATGGTTGCCATGGTAACAAAATATAAATATTTTCCCATACTTATAAATTTTACATCTGAATTCAAATGTTCCGTACTGTCGGGAACTAAATATATGACACAAAAATCTGGTGTGACAGCACAGTACACAACTTTCGATTACCGAAGGTAAGAGAAAGTTGTGTGCTGTGCGCCAGTCACACCAGATTTTTTATTTTGTTTTATTTATTTCTAATTAGCAAAGATAAACTTGATTTGTTTATATTAACAATGGGGATAAAATTTAATTACAACAATACTGTTATGTCTATATATACATACATTCTACATCTCTTGATTTCAGTATACTCTCTTATATAAAATTTGACTAATTGAAAAGATGACAAATTTAACGCAGCTGTTTAAATAATTAATAAAATGGGTGCACCATAATTTTTTTTTTTTTTTCCACTTGTCAGTGTGAGTAAACGTAATTTTTATTAGTTAGTCATATTATAAAGAGAGGTTAGGTCTTACATAATGATTTGGAAGTTGTTTGATTTAGATGTGTGTATGGATGGATGGCTCAATGTGTGTTTGATCAATGTGGTCTTTTCGTCTACAGAGAGAGAGAGAGAGAGCACGTTCTTGGTTGGCCACCACCATCGGCCACCAGCTAGCTACTAAAGGTTCCTTCCAAGGACGTTGGCCGTTTGCAGAAAGAATATCAATATTTGAATCATTAGATTCTAAAATAAAATTAAGAAAAAAATAAATAGGCAACGAAGTTACAAAACTTTCCAGCTCTTAATCGGGCAGTTGTACAGTGGGAAAGTTTTATAACCTAGTTGCTTTTTTTATCCCAGTGCAAGTTAAAACCCACAACTCAGAAATATAATAAATTGCAAATTGTTATAGTATAATTACATTTTCTATGGGAATATATAGATAGGTATTTATAAAATCTGGTGTGACTGGCGCACAGCACACAACCTTCTCTTACCTTCGGTAATCGAAAGTTGTGTTCTGTGCTTGTCACACCAGATTTTTTTGTGTCGACATGTATTTAGTTCCCGGCAGTAGGGAATATTTGAATTCAGACGTAAAATTTATAAGTATGGGAAAATATTTATATTTTTTGTTACCATGGCAACCATTTCTCCTATCTTTCCTATGAAATACAAGAGTAAAGTGTGCTTCAAAACAATTTTGAGGGCAAAACGAGAATATACATTTGAAAAAGAGCATCTAAAAATAATTGATTTTTGAATTTTTTTAATCAAAATCGTTAGAGCGAATTTTGAGAAAATCGAAAAACTGAAAAAGTACATCAGTAAAGTACTAGTACTCTTTTGGCCGATTTTGATTAAAAGCTTATTTTTCCGGTCCCGGAGGTATTTAACTTAAATATAAAATTTCATCCTCCTAGCTCAATTCCTTCATGCTTAAAATTGAACACACACAGACACACAGACACACACACAGACACACACACAGACACACACACAGACAGACAGACCATGTCGCGAAAACCACTTTTTTGGATTCAGGGGACCTCAAAACGTGAAGATCCATCAAAATCTCGACATCGAATTTTTGACATGAAACCAATACTTTCTCTCTATATATATATTACATATATACATAGGTAAGAGAAAGTAAAAATATATAAAACAAAATAATATCTTTTTTCGGCATCGTAGACTATTTAGATCCCGAGGGCCTTTTTTTTCTTCTTTTGATAATCAATTGGTATATACACTGTTAAAAAACTTCCAGAAAACTTCCTATACAAGTATAGGAACTCTGTTTCATAAACTGTTTATGAATATATATGAGAAAGTTCAATTTGTTGCCAACCTAACAAATTTCTTGTATATTTTAAAATTAATTATTTTGGTAAAAATTGTTAATTTTAATTTTAATTTTTATAGCTATTTAGTTGAATTACTTTATAAAAATTATTTAATTAGTATGACTTGATAAATATTTAAATAGTTTAGAGCGCGAATTTCAATCCAGAATTTAATAAATTTAGATTTGTGAATTAAATTTTAAAAGAATAATTTCAAGTTTCCTTAAAATAATTATAAAATAATATTAATAAAAATTCCTTGAGGTAGTCGAGTTATTTGAGAACGTTTAGACCAGTGATTCTCAACTTGTCGCGGTACACTTTTAACGATTTCAAAATTTGGCGGCACACAAAGAAAAAGATAACTTTAAAAGTTGGTAATTTGTTCATAAACTTTTATATTAATTTTATTTCATATCCTGGGTATATTAATATTAAATCACCCAAGTATATGAAAAGTAATTGAAAATTCATATTTTTTTTTACAGTGTTTAGATAGATATTTATAAAATACATAATATTATTTTAACAAACACAATGATAATTTTTTTTTAACTTAAGTGCAGGGTGTATATATCTCTTAATAAATTTAAAAAAAAAAAAATCTGGTGTGACTGATTGCATCAGATTTTTTTGTGTAGACATATGTTTAGTTTCCACCGATATAGATGTATTATTTTTTTTTTTTTTTTAAGTCTTTCGGCATATAAGGCCATTTAGACCCCATCCCTATTTATTTCAAATGATTTGTAGTCAAATCAAATGAAATAAATTTTTCTCGTTTGGAACGGAAAGCGAACCCGGGTTCCCGGCGCCAGAAGCTAGTAGTATCTTCTCTCTGAATAGATGTATTAAAATTCAAGATGTAAATTTTTTTTTTAAATATTATTATTCCCTCAGCCAGCGGCCATCGGGGTTCACCAATATTAAACAGGTTAAAAAGAAAATACAAGTAGCAAAAACCTTAATAAAACAAAACAGATAGAAAACACATTAATAAAATATCATAAATAGCAAAAACATTAATACTGTAACATTGATAGCAAAAAAAAGGTAAAATTTATAATGGCGTTTAATTGAAAATTTTCAGAACATTTTTCGATTAAGAGTATGAAAATCGCGTTTCAAATATATTAAGATATTAGGTAATTAAAATTAACAATTGAATAATTGAATCTCACAATTATTATTTTATAATTCGTTATATATATTAAATTTCAACTTTCATATGGATAGAGATGAATAAAGACAGGAAAAAAATATGGGAAAAAAGCAAAAAAAAAATCTTGAATAAAAAGTTGTTCAATAAGCATAAAATTAAAAAAAAAGCATCTCATAAGCAACCTCTACTCATACGTAAAGGGGCTACCTGGTAATTAGATTTGAGAAAAATATTTTTTCTTGCAAATTAAATTTTATTTTTACTATAAAATTTTAAAAATTAATACTTAAAAAATCTGGTGTGACTGGCGCACAGCACACAACTTTCTCTTACCTTCGGTAATCGAAAGTTGTGTACTGTGCTTGTCACACCAGATTTTTTGTGTGACATGTATTTAGTTCCCGGCAGTAGGGAATATTTGAATTCAGATGTAAAATTTATAAGTATGGGAAAATATTTATATTTTGTAACCATGGCAACCATTTTTCCTATCTTTCCTATGAAGCACAAGAGTAAAGTGTGCTTTTTTTTTTTTTTTTTTTTTTTTTTTTTTTAAAAAACATTCACACTTTTCTCATTCACACTCACACTCACACACACATTCACACAGTCTTTTCGGCAACTCAGGCCATTTAAGACTTTAGACGATAACCGTTATTATATAAATATACATATAGGGGTCCAGGCATTCTTATTTAAGCCATTTGGTACCAATTGGCTTAAATAAAATCATCGGACTGCCTGGGGTCCGAACCCGCGACGTTTGGTATACGAGGTTAGCACGCTAACCTCTACGCCATGCCCCGAGGGCAAAGTGTGCTTCAAACAATTTTGAGGGCAAAACGAGAATATACATTTGAAAGAGCATCTAAAAAATAATTGATTTATGAATTTAAAAAAAAATCGTTGGAGCAAATTTTGAGAAAATCGAAAAAAACTGAAAAAGTACATGAGTAAAGTACTAGTACTCTTTGGCCGATTTTGATTAAAAGCTTATTTTTCCGGTCCCGGGGGTGTTTAACTTAAATATAAAATTTCAACCTCCTAGCTCAATTCCTTCATGCTTAAAATTGAACACACACACACACACACACACAGACACACAGACAGACAGACCATGTCGCGAAAACCACTTTTTACTTTCTCTTACCTATGTATATATGTAATATATATAGAGAGAGAAAGTATTGGATTCATGTCAAAAATTCGATGTCGAGATTTTGATGGATCTTCACGTTTTAGAGGTCCCCTGAGTCCAAAAAAGTGGTTTTCGCGACATGGTCTGTCTGTGGGTGGGTGTGTGGGTGTGGTGGGTGGGTGGGTGTGTGGGTGTGTGTCAAATTTTAAGCATGAAGGAATTGAGCTAAGAGGCTGAAATTTTATATTTAAGTTAAGCACCCCCCGGGACCGGAAAAATAAGCTTTTAATCAAAATCGGCCAAAGAGTACTAGTACTTTACTGATGTACTTTTTCAGTTTTTTTCGATTTTCTCAAAATTCGCTCTAACGATTTTATTAAAATTCAAAAATCAATTATTTTTTAGATGCTCTTTCAAATGTATATTCTCATTTTGCCCCTAAATTGTTCTGAAGACCACTTTACTCTTGTGCTTTAGATAGATAGTTTGATAGTTTGTTTATTAATGCTCTGAGGCTATGGCCTCCTGGAGCAACTGAAATTTACATGTATAAATACATTTAAACGATTATGATAACTCCCTCTCACCTCCGCTTCGTCACCGTACGCCAGTCACGCCCCTCTGCTCACTTAACAAATGCTGAAAAAATTTGCGCCTGAAAATGGCCAAAGTTTGCGATCGCCTTATGCTCTCCGGGACACTGTTCCATAACCTGACGGACTCAACAGCAAATGACCTGCCATAAGTGGTGGTTCGATGTCTCGGCATCTGCAAGTCCAGCGGACTCACCCTGAGAGTTCTAGCGATTAATGAGGTCTTTAACCTAAGATCACCAAACAAATAAGAGGGCCCTTTATTCCTCAAGAGACCGAACACATAACACCCCAGGAGATAGCTACGTCTCCTTTTCAGCTTAAGCCAACCTAATCTGTTGTAATAGGGCGTTATGTGCTGGTCGATCGGAATTCCAAAAATGAAGCGGATACAGGAATTCAGGGCCCTCTCCAAAACAAGGCCCCTCTCCCCAGATAGGTCGTTAAAAACAAGGCAGCAGTAGTCGAGGTGTGGCAGGACGAGCGAGTTAACCATAATCTGTCTAATTCTAGTAGGTAAACAATCTTTTACTTTTCTGAACTGATGGAGATTTTTATAAACTTTTCTGGAAACCTCGGAGACGTGCTCCCTCCAACTTAACGTGCAATCAAACACGACTCCGAGGTTTCTTACTGATGTGGAGTAAACCAAGGCTCTACTACCAATTTTGACTGGAGGGATTTCCTCCAGTCTATTGATGTAAGCATTACTGCCGATGATGATAGCCTTGGTTTTTTCAATATTTAATTTGAGATTTTTAGACTCCACCCACCTACATATGGCCTCGACGTCCTGATTCAACCTCGACACCGCCGAGCCTATTTCGTCAAAAGGACAGGAAATATAGATCTGTAAGTCATCTGCGAACATATGATATTTTGAGTGTGTTATGTGCCCACTGATGTCGTTAACAAAGAGAGAAAATAGAAGAGGCCCCAAAACAGAACCCTGGGGCACCCCCGAGGACACTGGCATTATCCCCGAAGCCCCGCCATCATCATCAACGACCCTTTGAGTCCTACCGGTCAGGTAGGAATGAAACCAGTTCAGGGCTGAATTCGACAAGTTGAGCCCGTCTAAACACCCACACAAAAGGCTATGATTGACTGAGTCGAACGCTTTACTCAAGTCAAACAGCACTAAGATGGTGACCTGCCTCTGATCTATCGCCAGTCTCACATCATCACTCACCCTCAGGAGGGCTGACTGTGTGCTGTGAAACCGCCTATAACCCGACTGCCAAGGGTCCAAACAACCAGCACGTTCGAGGTAAGCAGTCAAGTAGTGGTGAGCAATCCTCTCGAGAACCTTCGACAGGCTACATAATAGAGAGATGGGTCTGTAGTGAGCGCATTCGCTGGGGTTGGAGACCTTGGGCAGTGGACGCACAATCGAGGTCCTCCATACCTTGGGAAAATATCCACCCTGCAGTGAACAATCGAAGATGTGAATGAGCAGCGGCAAAATAACAGGGGCGCACAATCGTATCATCCTGATTGATATATCATCGGTGCCTCTTGCCTGGGAACGAGATCTGGCCAAACTAGTTATGACCGTCTCAGGCTCGACATGTGGAAAATAGAATCTCTCACAATCAAACAGTGCCGCCCGAACAACAGGATCAGGTCGCAGTTCATGACAACCACCAACCCCGAGACTTCCCGACGAAACAAAATACTCATTCAGGATATTCACGTCGACCGCAAGGGGACGACGGGCCCTGCCCCTGGTCAAACCGAGCCTGGATACTTCCTTCCATAAAAAGGAGGAGTTATTGGTGTTAGATGCAAACAGTCTCTCGAAATGCTCTATTTTCTTTCTCTTCATAGTAGCAATCACCCTATTACGAGCTATCTTGAATTGGTTGCGTAACACAGGATCACCCGATCTTATCGCCCACCTCCTCAATCTATCCCGCTCCCTCATTAGACCCCTGAGCGCCTCATCCACCCATGGCACAGGAGGGCGTTTACTAGTGCCTGTTCTGATTGGGGCGTGTTTATTGAAAATATTCAAGATTATGTCATTCAAATGCTTGATTTTTAAATCTATATTCCTCTCCCGAAAGATATGCGAAAAGTCGGTGGCCTCCAAATCGATTAAGAATTCATTGTAATTGAGATTTTTAAAGTCTCTGAAGGAGAATGAGACCGGAACTGTGTCCGGGACGGAAATGTCGAGCCTGAGATATATAAGATCATGTGCCGAAAGAAACGGGACATGATACTGGCCTTTCTCCAGAATCCCCTCTGAAACGGAATCGTTCACCACGATCAAGTCCAGCCAAGTGCGGGAGCTCGATGTGAAATGCGTAGGCCCCAGTGACCGACTGTTAGACCTAACGAGTAAAATAAGCTGCTCAAATATTGTTTGTCTGCAGACTCAGAATTCATGTCTGCATTAAAGTCCCCAACGATCACAATATCCAGAGTACACCGATGAGTACTCATGGAGCAAATTCTCCAAGTCGAAAGGATCCCACCTTGGGGGTCTATAAACGACAACCAAGAGAATCTGGCGATACTCAACAGTCACCTCCAGGAATAAAAACTCCACGAGGGACCCGGAATAATTCCCTGAGGATGTTAACTCGCGGCATCTCAGAGGGCTCCTAATATAGGCAGCCACTCCACCCCCATTTCTGACCAATCTATCGCATCTGAATAATGTGAAATTTTCCATCTCGACCACTCCCGACCCGATTGTAGGCTTCAGCCACGTTTCACTCACACACACTATCTGGAATATGTTCGAAGCAAAATGATCTTTGAATTCGTCGAAATGAGCGCACAACGATTGAGCATTCATGGGATATGTTGAAGGACATCAGTCATGGCACCTAATAGAGACACCACTCACTAAATGAATAATAAATAAATGAATAGCTAGAATCGTCCGTGAGTTAAAAAATAAATAAATAATTTGAGAATAAATAAAATGATGGAATGAATAATGAAAAGGTGAAAGAAGAAGAAAGCT
>JAKCPI010022303.1:0-10559 GCA_023213315.1 Euborellia annulipes | reverse complement strand
CCTACCTATCGGCTCTTTCTCCCTCCCCAACAAACTCCGGCTATTCATTAGAGAGAGCCATTCTCGAACAATTGGTAGCGTTTAAAAAAAAAATATAATAATAATAAAATGTCCAACACGTTCCAAGGAAAAGCATGCCAGAATCAGATAGTGTCTAAATGAGTTTTTCAGGCCTTCGGAGTTATTTATATTAAAATTACTATTTTTATTTTTGACATTTTATAACACTAACACATGAATTTAGTTAGTACAGATCTAATGTCTTTTATTTATACAATTTCGACATTTCTGTCATTCTGTCTGCATGTTAAAGTAAGTTCCCGATTGAATTCGTAATTAAGTTTAACACCCCCAGAAAAAAATAGTCTTGTCAACAAATACTTATTTGCGGGCTCAATAAATGGTTGAATATAAAAATTATGTAAAACTGTTGTTTTATCTTCCCCACCAAGCTTTCTCCAAGTGCTTATCCTCCACTCCCTTAAATTTGCTCTAAAGTTCTAAAAGCTACCCAACTATAGGGATAATAATTAAATTTTAATGATAAATTGAACAATGTACCTGAAAAACTTTAGTCCAAAAATATCCATTGAAGATAAGTCTACTAAAAATTAAAGATCTTTTTAATATATTATAAACAGTATCAATAACAGTACAATTTAAATGAAGTAACAGATAGAAAAGTTTTGAAAAAAAATTATTCTTTCTCAAACAATGTTTATTCTGACGAAGACTGGAGTATGAACCTAAACATGTTATTCTTGATAAAAATTTGTTTTTCCTAATTCAAAATCGCTAAATTTAAAATTAAATTTTTATAATAAAAGATCGTGGTCATGAATAAGCGTATTAACTGTCAGGAGTTGATGCGTGGAAGTACCAATGGAGGTAAATGCCAAAATTAAAGTCCCGAGATAATCACGAAAAACTGTTTAAGAACAGAACAACTTTTATAGCACCTCAGAAGCTTCCAAATTTCGATAGGCACATATACCCTTTCTCAGGGCATGCAGTACATACACATTTGTAGTGTCAATAACAGTACAATTTAAATTAAATAACAGATAGAAAAGTTTTGAAAAAAATTATTCTTTCCCAAAACTATAAACTATAAACCCAAACTATATTTCTAAAAGAAAATCTCAAAAAATGTCACATATCTCTTTGGTACATCCACCCCCCCCCCCCCAAATCGTTATTTATTTATTTATTTATTTTTTTTTGAGATTTTAAAAACTTCAAAAATTAATTTAAGATTAACTTAAAGTTTTTAATTTTCCATATTTTTTTTATTATAGGCTATATATGATTATATTCCCATTAATAAATAAAGCAAGTACTAGTACTAGTACTATACAATATTTAGGGGAATATGGAATAATTTATTGGTTAAGTATGTCAATTTTAATCAGGTTTTGATATTTTACGGGACCCTTTTTGGGGCAAAGATGGTGTCAATTTCCGTTTAAATCTGACATCGAATTTATTTCTGTTTTATAGATAGAGAAAGTAAAAATTTTCACTATTAATATGATTTTAAATGTTACACAATTATAACATTTTTTTTTTATTATTATTTATTATTTAAATTAGTTGATGGTCACATCTATTTTATAATAATATAAATCCTAGCAAATATCTCTAGTCAGCTATTAAGTCTAGGCAATAAATAATTCCCACTACCATTTAACAAATTCACACAGTATGAATATGGTGAATGCATGTCATTTAGAATCAAAGAAGCTAATTTAAATATGGACCTTAATTATTTTATATTTTTTTCAACAAGTTATATTCTAATTCCCAAGCACCTAAACTAACGATAAAAAGAAGGTTTTTTTGACAATTTATAAAAGTGAAAGATTCTTGTGCATAAAAAGGTGGACTCTGTTATCGATGGCAAGATACAAGAAACCATTAATTACATCTCGTGTATTCATTAGACAACCATGTTCACCAACTTATATTAATTTATTAAAACCTTGGCTTCATTTTATCTTTTACATTAATATCAAATGTATTTTATTTGTATCATAACTCGTACAAAATCAATTAAAGAATTTTAATAATAATATATGAATAATCTGCCATCATTGCCGATTTTAATCGGTTGGAATTGTAAATTAATGTTTGATTTATAATGGGCATATATTTTTTTTTAAAGTTTTGTTTGCTGTTTTATATTGATATTATTAATTATTAATATAAATTTGTAATGTAGTTGTCTGGAACTAGCCATCGAGGACTGTGTCTCTAAAGGTAGCATTCCGATCTCGGCAGCGGCTGCCCAGCAGCGACTGCCCGGCAGCGACTGCTGGGCCGCGTCGCACCGCTCAAATGGATTTCTATGAATTAGTTTCCGACTCAAGCGACCCAGCAGCGCCGCCGGGGGGCGCAGTGGCTGCCCGATTCCAGCAGCGCTGCCCAGCCGCTCCGAGAGCAGTCCCGGCAGCGCTGCTCGCTTCAAATTGCCAAGATTGCGACATTTACTGAAGAAAATGATGAGTTTTTGGTTGTTTTAATTTCTAAAAATCCAGCGCTGTACGATTCTTAACTAAAATTCTATAAGGATATTGTTGTTCGGGAAAATATATGGGAGCATATGAATCAATAATGAATCAATTTCATTCCTCTTTGATGAAAGTAATAGCAACATTATTTCGTCTTCCTCTTCTTCGTTTTCAATCAGTCTCTTCACGAGTTCTCTCTTTCGTACATTTAAATTTGACATAGTTATATATTAAAGGTACGTACACATCTGCGCTCTGCTCTGCTCGCGAGCAGTTCGCGACTCGTGTTCGTTGCTCGTCCAATTTTCATTGAAATTATTTATTTTGACGAACCTGCCGCGATCCAAAGAAAAGCCACGAACATTTAGTTAATTTTTTTTTTTTTAATGAAATCCGATTCTTTTCAAATATTTGTATTATAATTCTTCATTTATTGATAATAATATTATTAAAATTTACTTAAAAAAAAACTATTTATATAAATTATAGCATATATTAAGGAAATAATAAATACATACATATAATCAACCTCATCTGGTCTCTTAAATATGATAACTATAATATTAAAAACATTATTTTAATAATGATTTAGAGAAGAATTATAAAGGCTATTTCGTTACTGCCGGGCAGCGGTCGCACCTATCCGAATGCTTCTGGCAGCGCCGCACAGCAGTCGCTGCCGGGCAGTCGCTGCCGGGCAGTCACTGCCGAGATCGGAATGCTACCTTAAGAGGGTCGTTTATTTATTTTATTTAATTATTAACACCTTGGGTGGTTTGTAGGTTAATTCTATTTGAGATGAGTTAATATATAACGTTATCATTTTAAGTGGAATAATAAAATTCAAAATCTATTTTTTTAAATTATTATAGTAAATATGGTAATTTCAGAAAAGACCACCCAAAGGATTAAAAAACCAGAGAAAAAAAAATTTTGTATAAAAGAAAATAGGTTACATCTTTAATTGTCAGGGCCTGCCCACGGAGAAGAGCAACAGTTAATTAATGCCAAGAGCAGCAAAAGCTCTGGATTGGTTACCCCAAACAATCAGAGTGTGGAACGTCCCGCGATAGCCATCGGTAAAAAATTAATATAAAAATCTATATATAATAATTGCGGAGTGTCCGTCTGTCAGTCTGTCTGTCCGTCCGTCCGTCCGTCTGTCACGCTCTGTTTGACCAACTTCCCGTTGGAATTTTGAAACGAAATTTTGCAGTCTTATAGAGGAGGTTATGGAGAGTCCCGGAAAAATACTCGGGTCCCGAAATTCCTATAACTTTTTGAGTTATTAATTCCTAAAGTTACGATTTCTCCCATAGGAAATGTACAGAGGAATATTTTTGTATTCTTTTCATTTGTGTATTCCATGAATGTAAACAAATCCTCAAGCAGGCACTGGATTGGAATACGTAGTAATAATAATTTTCTTTTCATAATTAAGAAAGGCGAGGGGCCGCCGCAGGCGGGCGAGCCTGCTGGAGGGGGTCCAGGGGGCGTAGCCCCCCTCTCTAGACGCTCAGCCCGTTTCTCATATTTAAGGCGAGGGTCCGCCGCAGGCGCGCCCGAGCCAGCGTCTGGGGGGTCCAGGGGGCGTAGCCCCCCTGGCTAGACGCGAAGCCCGCCGAAGGCGGCGGCGCGGCTAGTTTATATAATAAAGACATACTCCAAATGGACTCGGTAGCCAGAGAGAGTTGAAAAAATAAATAAATAAATCTTTAATTAATTGATGATGAGAAAAGAAGAAAAATCGTCTTCTTCTTCTCCTTGCCTTATTCCCGCAGTGCGGGGTCGGCGGTCCTCACTCTTTCCCTCCATCCCCCCCCCTATTCCTGGATGAAATAAGTACGGACAGGGTCTAAATGGCCTCAGTTGCCGAAAAAGACCTTAAAATAATTTTAAAAATTATATATAGGAATGGGGTAGACCACCGTTTTCCAAACGGTCAGACGCGGGACTAGTCTAAGGGGAGGCGCGTATATTGGCCACCAAGTCCAATTTTCCAAAAGATTGCTAGTTTTATAAATAAAATTACAAATAAGAATAAATAAAAAAAATATTTTTATATAAATTTATATTTTTAGCATTAAAAATTTTTTTTTGTATTATTTTATAAAATGGGGGAGGGGGGAGGGGGAGGCGTAATACGATTAAATATTTTTATGGGAGGCGTTCTAACTTAAAGTTTGCAAACCACTGGATTAGACAAATTTAAAAAAAAAAAAAAAAAAAATAGTATTTTAACGACTACTAACTGGTATTTTAACTTCCCTATTTGCATGTCTTGGGTAACATGAACGGGGAAAAAAATAAAAATTCATTACATTATTTTTGGGAAAAACAAAATTAAGAATTTTTTTTTTGAATCGTCTCTTTCTTACTTTAAGCTTTTTATCTATTGAATATTTACAAAGAATCAATTTCAAACATTAATTTCACGCCAAGACCGCCAGGATACTTATTATTTTATAGAGTGCTATTGGTATTTTAACTTCCCTATTTGCATATCCTGAGTAACATGAAACTTTGTCTGACTTGGCAAAAACTTGTCAGAAAGTTGAAAGTTCCTCTATCAACAATTCTTAAAAACATTTATGTTCTTTCTAAAACCTCTATCAAAATCCAGCTGCAAACATAAGTAACCAGTGCTTGTTTCTTGCTCCCATGGGAACAAGCATGCTCCCTCACATATTTCCATTTATTTCCTCCCACTTTATACACTTCAGTATCCTGTAAAGTGTTTCTCCTAATTTCCTTAACACGTAAACAAGCCAAAGGATTTTTTTTTATTCATTTTATTTTAATTTGAAACAGAGGGTATTTCCATTTGCATGCAAGTTGAATATATTGATGTCTCCATTGTTTTCTTTTCTTAAGAAATTTCTTTTTATTTTTGTTTAGAAAAAATTAAATTAAAAAAAAAAAACTTACATGTACCGGTATTTCCCTTAAATAACTGTTTATATCCAGACAAGAGAGCAATTCTTAGACTTGAAGCAAAAGAGAGTCCGTCCATGTTTTAATTACAATCCAAGGTCAGGAAGCTGAGCTCCAACTTGTTATCATAAAATGATCCTGCAAATAAAAAAAAAAAAACTTGTGAAATTATGTTTAACATTCTTATTCAATTTAAAAAAAAAGTGTTTAAATTTATACTTAATTTATTTTCATGTTAAATAGGAAGTGTATTTGTAATTAATAGTTTCAAATAATGAAATTTATACATATTTATTTTATTTATTTATATGCTTTTCCGGTGCAATGCATATCATAAAGACCCACAGAACCTCAGGTAAATTCACACAGACCCTGGATATGTAGTGGTGAGTCAATTGGGCTGTCTAACTAGAAGGCGTCTTTCAGAAACCCAAAGGTGCAAAACTTGCTCGCCATGGTGCATATAAATGGAACATGTAGATTCTAGATTAAATTACTGTTATTAAACTGAATTTTGCGATAGAGTAGAAAATAATAAATTTCAAATTACACTGGTCGACAAAAATGAACTTTTTTCTTTCATAAGAATAAAGATATGAGATTCTAAAAATATTTTTCATGCTGAATTCAAATATCATTTCAGTTGTGCCTCATCAGGCACAAGTTTAAAGACAGAAAAAAATAAATTTTAATAGAAAATGTGCTCTAAACCAGCGCTTATTTCTCATTTTCAAGATATTTTTAAGAGGGCACCTCTTAAAAGTTAGTTATAATAAGTAGGCCTATACATTGTAAGTTTCAAATGAATGGGAATTTGGTAGCTGTGAATTTAGTTGAATGGAACAAGTAATCTACCTTAATGATACTCTAATTTATGAAACATTTGATATGGAAAAAATGTCGATTTTTCCATTTGAGGGACAAATCAACATAATCTCGATATGTTTTGTTGGATATTAATTTAAGATTTTTGTTTTTATAAGAATTTCCAATAAAATAGACAGAGGAAAACTGAAATGGAATGATTATTTTAAAATTTGACGTTAATTTTTTTATTAACTTGAACAGAGCCGCAGTGGCACCGTCTCTACTGTTTGTCGGTAGGTTAATATTGAAATAAATTTTAAAATTTTTTCCAATTTTTTATTAATAGTGGAGGCTGACTGGTTTGCAAACATCAGTTTCGATTTTCTATCATCGTCAGAGCCTATAATAAATTTTTTTACATTAGTTACTTATATTCAACCTCCATCTTGTTTAAATTTTTTTTTAGTCACCATTAGGACTATATATATATATATATATATATATATATATATATATATATATATATATATATATATATATATATATGGATATATAGATATAGATGGAAGTTGAATATAAGTAACTAATGTAAAAAAATTTATTATAGGCTCTGACGATGATAGAAAATCGAAACTGATGTTTGCAAACCAGTCAGCCTCCACTATTAATAAAAAATTGGAAAAAATTTTAAAATTTATTTCAATATTAACTCTACCGACAAACAGTAGAGACGGTGCCACTGTGGCTCTGTTCAAGTTTTAAAGAAGAAACCTCCGTCCCAGAATCTTCATTTTTTATTAACGCCAATTTCTAAAAATTTAAAAGTTTCGACATTTTTCTCTTTGGTTTAATTAAATTGTAATTATTTATTAAAAAATGATATGGATTTGTGGTAAATTTACTTTTGAAATGTATAAGATATTTCGTATAAAATGTTTAATAATTTAGAGTAGTGCTACTTTTTTTTGACGCGCATTGTATATTGTTTTTTTTTTTATAAATAATAAATAAATAAATTTTTAAAGGGCCCCTCTAAAGCCAGGGGGGCCCGAAAGCGTTGCTTCCCTGTAGTTACACCACTGCATTCAAACAAAAAGATTGAATCCAAGTCTAAAACTCATAAAACATATAATAATAAAATAAATACCAATTGCAACTAAATTTAATCAACTCCAAATAAAAAGAAAAAAAAATCCTTGTTATAGTTTTAGTTTAGTTTAGTTTAGTTTAGTTTGTTTATTAATGCTCTGAGGCTATGGCCTCCTGGAGCAACTGAAATTTACATGTATAAATACATTTAAACGATTATGATAACTCCCTCTCACCTCCGCTTCGTCACCGTACGCCAGTCACGCCCCTCTGCTCACTTAACAAATGCTGAAAAAATTTGCGCTTGAAAATGGCCAAAGTTTGCGATCGCCTTATGCTCTCCGGGACACTGTTCCATAACCTGACGGACTCAACAGCAAATGACCTGCCATAAGTGGTGGTTCGATGTCTCGGCATCTGCAAGTCCAGCGGACTCACCCTGAGAGTTCTAGCGATTAATGAGGTCTTTAACCTAAGATCACCAAACAAATAAGAGGGCCCTTTATTCCTCAAGAGACCGAACACATAACACCCCAGGAGATAGCTACGTCTCCTTTTCAGCTTAAGCCAACCTAATCTGTTGTAATAGGGCGTTATGTGCTGGTCGATCGGAATTCCAAAAATGAAGCGGATACAGGAATTCAAGGCCCTCTCCAAAACAAGGCCCCTCTCCCCAGATAGGTCGTTAAAAACAAGGCAGCAGTAGTCGAGGTGTGGCAGGACGAGCGAGTTAACCATAATCTGTCTAATTCTAGTAGGTAAACAATCTTTTACTTTTCTGAACTGATGGAGATTTTTATAAACTTTTCTGGAAACCTCGGAGACGTGCTCCCTCCAACTTAACGTGCAATCAAACACGACTCCGAGGTTTCTTACTGATGTGGAGTAAACCAAGGCTCTACTACCAATTTTGACTGGAGGGATTTCCTCCAGTCTATTGATGTAAGCATTACTGCCGATGATGATAGCCTTGGTTTTTTCAATATTTAATTTGAGATTTTTAGACTCCACCCACCTACATATGGCCTCGACGTCCTGATTCAACCTCGACACCGCCGAGCCTATTTCGTCAAAAGGACAGGAAATATAGATCTGTAAGTCATCTGCGAACATATGATATTTTGAGTGTGTTATGTGCCCACTGATGTCGTTAACAAAGAGAGAAAATAGAAGAGGCCCCAAAACAGAACCCTGGGGCACCCCCGAGGACACTGGCATTATCCCCGAAGCCCCGCCATCATCATCAACGACCCTTTGAGTCCTACCGGTCAGGTAGGAATGAAACCAGTTCAGGGCTGAATTCGACAAGTTGAGCCCGTCTAAACACCCACACAAAAGGCTATGATTGACTGAGTCGAACGCTTTACTCAAGTCAAACAGCACTAAGATGGTGACCTGCCTCTGATCTATCGCCAGTCTCACATCATCACTCACCCTCAGGAGGGCTGACTGTGTGCTGTGAAACCGCCTATAACCCGACTGCCAAGGGTCCAAACAACCAGCACGTTCGAGGTAAGCAGTCAAGTAGTGGTGAGCAATCCTCTCGAGAACCTTCGACAGGCTACATAATAGAGAGATGGGTCTGTAGTGAGCGCATTCGCTGGGGTTGGAGACCTTGGGCAGTGGACGCACAATCGAGGTCCTCCATACCTTGGGAAAATATCCACCCTGCAGTGAACAATCGAAGATGTGAATGAGCAGCGGCAAAATAACAGGGGCGCACAATCGTATCATCCTGATTGATATATCATCGGTGCCTCTTGCCTGGGAACGAGATCTGGCCAAACTAGTTATGACCGTCTCAGGCTCGACATGTGGAAAATAGAATCTCTCACAATCAAACAGTGCCGCCCGAACAACAGGATCAGGTCGCAGTTCATGACAACCACCAACCCCGAGACTTCCCGACGAAACAAAATACTCATTCAGGATATTCACGTCGACTGCAAGGGGACGACGGGCCCTGCCCCTGGTCAAACCGAGCCTGGATACTTCCTTCCATAAAAAGGAGGAGTTATTGGTGTTAGATGCAAACAGTCTCTCGAAATGCTCTATTTTCTTTCTCTTCATAGTAGCAATCACCCTATTACGAGCTATCTTGAATTGGTTGCGTAACACAGGATCACCCGATCTTATCGCCCACCTCCTCAATCTATCCCGCTCCCTCATTAGACCCCTGAGCGCCTCATCCACCCATGGCATAGGAGGGCGTTTACTAGTGCCTGTTCTGATTGGGGCGTGTTTATTGAAAATATTCAAGATTATGTCATTCAAATGCTTGATTTTTAAATCTATATTCCTCTCCCAAAAGATATGCGAAAAGTCGGTGGCCTCCAAATCGATTAAGAATTCATTGTAATTGAGATTTTTAAAGTCTCTGAAGGAGAATGAGACCGGAACTGTGTCCGGGACGGAAATGTCGAGCCTGAGATATATAAGATCATGTGCCGAAAGAAACGGGACATGATACTGGCCTTTCTCCAGAATCCCCTCTGAAACGGAATCGTTCACTACGATCAAGTCCAGCCAAGTGCGGGAGCTCGATGTGAAATGCGTAGGCCCCAGTGACACGACTGTTAGACCTAACGAGTAAAATAAGCTGCTCAAATATTGTTTGTCTGCAGACTCAGAATTCATGTCTGCATTAAAGTCCCCAACGATCACAATATCAGAGTACACCGATGAGTACTCATGGAGCAAATTCTCCAAGTCAGAAAAGAATCCCACCTTGGGGGGTCTATAAACGACAACCAAGAGAATCTGGCGATACTCAACAGTCACCTCCAGGAATAAAAACTCCACGAGGGACCCGGAATAACTCCCTGAGGATGTTAACTCGCGGCATCTCAGAGGGCTCCTAATATAGGCAGCCACTCCACCCCCATTTCTGACCAATCTATCGCATCTAAATAATGTGAAATTTTCCATCTCGACCACTCCCGACCCGATTGTAGGCTTAAGCCACGTTTCACTCACACACACTATCTGGAATATGTTCGAAGCAAAATGATCTTTGAATTCGTCTAAATGAGCGCACAACGATTGAGCATTCACGTGGGATATGTTAAGGACATCAGTCATGGCACCTAATAGAGACACCACTCACTAAATGAATAATAAATAAATGAATAGCTAGAATCGTCCGTGAGTTAAAAAATAAATAAATAATTTGAGAATAAATAAAATGATGGAATGAATAATGAAAAGGTGAAAGAAGAA
>JAKCPI010022302.1:0-11225 GCA_023213315.1 Euborellia annulipes | reverse complement strand
CTCTTACCTATGTATATATGTAATATATATATAGAGAGAAAGTATTGGTTTCATGTCAAAAATTCGATGTCGAGATTTTGATGGATCTTCACGTTTTGAGGTCCCCTGAATCCAAAAAAGTGGTTTTCGCGACATGGTCTGTCTGTCTGTCTGTCTGTCTGTCTGTGTGTGTGTCTGTGTGTGTCTGTGTGTGTTCAATTTTAAGCATGAAGGAATTGAGCTATGAGGCTGAAATTTTATATTTAAGTTAAACACCTCCCGGGACCGACAAAATAAGCTTTTAATCAAAATCGGCCAAAGAGTACTAGTACTTTACTGATGTACTTTTTCAGTTTTTTTCGATTTTCTCAAAATTCGCTCTAACGATTTTGATTAAAATTCAAAAATCAATTATTTTTTAGATGCTCTTTCAAATGTATATTCTCGTTTTGCCCTCAAAATTGTTTGAAGCACACTTTACTCTTGTGCTTCATAGGAAAGATAGGAGAAATAAATGGTTGCCATGGTAACCGAATTTAAATCTTTTTTTTTTTATTAGATTAAAAATCAATTATTATTTAAACGCCCATTTTTTTTTTCGGAGAAAACATATCTCTCTCTCTCACAAAACTATCTTCTCTCTTTCTACGCGTTTTAAATTTTTCTACCTAATCTTCGCATTTGGCCAATGTTAATTTCCTATAGGGATTTGTATGTTAATTTCGATTCAAAAGGGGGTCCCCTTTGGAACTTTTTACGCATTTAAAATTTTTTTTTTCCAATTCTTATGAAATTTTGTATTTATTTACGAATCTATATTGTGTATAAAATGTCCAAATATGAGATTAAAATTTTGAAAAATAACCATAGTTTATTTCAAGCAATCAACATTTAAAATGCAAGTTTGAAACTAAGGTGCTATGGGAAACTAAATATATCTCGACACAAAAAATCTGGTGTGACCAGCACAGTGCACAACTTTCTCTTACCGAAGGGTAAGAGAAAGTTGTGTGCTGTGCGCCAGTCACACCAGATTTTTTATAATAGTTAAAACATCCACATTTTTTTCTCATTCACACTCACATTCACACACACATTCACACAGTCTTTTCGGCAACTTAGGCCATATAAGACTTTGACGATAACCGTTGTAGAGAATATATCTATTGTGGGTTGAGGCATTTCTATTTAAGCCATCTGGTATCCAAATAGCTTAAATAAAATCATCGGACTGCCTGGGTCCGAACCCGCGACGTTTGGTATAGGAGGGAGGCGCTCTACCTACTACACCAAACTCGGGGGCCTCTAGGAACTATGCACTGCATTTAATTATAAATCGTTGGCGAATATAAACATTTAGAGCCCAAAAAACAATGTCCCAAGTGCTGGAGAGAGCCTTGAGGCGTAGGCATCCAAAATGCTTAGCCGCCGAAGGGTTGCCGTCAATAAATTATCTTAAAAATATTGGTTTGTTTGACTAACAAGCTCAAGGCCTCGACTTCTTAGGAAAAATATAAATATTTTCCTATGTTTATAATGCCGGAAACTAAATATACTATCTATATCAATCAAAAGTATCCACACTAGCAGTGCACTCTATCGGGGAGAGAAGCAACCAATAGACCAAGTGCATTCAAACTATGCAACCAACACACAAATGCATCTATTTAACAGACAAAACTTTTCAAATTAATTAATTGCCCTCGGGGCTTGGTGTAGAGGCTAGCGTGCTAACCTCGTATACCAAACGTCGCACATAGGAGTATTTGTTCAATAAACCCGGACAAAAGTCGAAATCACTAAGTTACTCAAAAGTCGCAATAAACTCATTGTTTCTCAAGCTAGATAACCGGTGCGTCCTAAGGTAGGCTTAAAAATTCCATGGCTCTACACTTGTTTACATACGAGCAGTCGGAACTCAGTCAATATCTAGATCGCATCTCTTTTGTTCTAGGCTGCTTCGATTGTGCTAATAGTTTGTATTGCTCTAGTATTTCCGTGTGAATGTTTTACAAGAAAAAGCTTTTGAATATTGCAGAAGGAGGTACGTACTATATTTTAAAACATAAATTGATTCATTTGCAGTCAGAATTTTACATTTACAAACTATTTTACGAAGCCATAATTTTGCCATACATTTTTAGTTCAATTTTCAGACAAAAGCATTTTTGTTTATGTGTCTGATCTTGTCGGGCTATAATTTATATACTGTCTTAAAATATAGTTATTTGACTATTATATACCACTCTTACATCTTCCCCCTAAATCCCCCATTTTGTTTTACAGTTACTTCAAATTAATGAGTAAAAAAAATGAATTATTTCAAGTAAAACAAAATGTCGGACTTAAGGGATGATGTAAGTGTGCTATATAATAGTCAAATAACCATATTTTATGGCTATATATAAATAATAGCCAGAAAAGATCAAACACATAAACAAAAATGCTTTTGTCTGATAATTAAACTAAAAATGTATGCCAAAAATTTTGGCTTCGTAATATAGTTTGTAAACGTAAAATTCTGACTGAAAATGAATCAATTTATGTTTTGAAATACAGTATCTAAGTAGTAGTAGTAGCTAAGCTCAGAATTTACTATTTCCTTCCAAAACCTTGGGGGGGGGGGCGGTCGCCCCCCCCCCCCCATTGTCACCCCCCCTTAAAATAGCTTCCCTGTTTATGGCTACCTTAGGAGGGACCGGTTATCTGTTGAATAGCTTGAGGAACAATAATTTTATTACGACTTTTGAGTAACTTAGTGATTTCGACTTTTGTCCGGGTTTATTGAACAAATACTCCTATGTGCGTCGCGGGTTCGGACCCCAGGCAGTCCGATGATTTTATTTAAGCCAATTGGATACCAAATGGCTTAAATAAGAATGCCTGGACCCCATATAAGTATATTATTCATAACGGTTATCGTCAAAGTCTTAAATGGCCTAAGTTGCCGAAAAGACTGTGTGAATGTGTGTGAGTGTAGTGTGAATGAGAAAAAAGTGTGAATGTTTTTTTTATAAAAAAAAAAAATTAATTAATTAATCAATCTTAACATAAACTCTAATCTAGGAAGGGCTCTAATCAGATCTCTAACCAATAGACACTTCTAATGCAGATAGTATGTCACAAAAATATCTGGTGTGACTAGCCCAGAACCAGAGTTGGCGAGTTTTATCCAGCCGCGTATAATACACCGCTTTATACATGGATAAAACTACCACGGTGTAAAAAACTGCAAAAAACCAACTACCTAAAAAAAAATAAATTGATTTTATTTGAATTCTCTTTCTCGTAGGGTTTGCGCATGCGCATCCAGTTACGAGAATTTTGTATAAAACTACAAAATAATGTATAAAACTCAACTCTGCCCAGAACACAACTGTGTGGCGACCAATCACACCAGATTTATTTGAATTTTTTCATATAATTTAGATGAATGGGCATTTGGACCTATGTTTATGAGTTTTGTTTCGATTATCGCTGAGCGTTCGAAGAGTGTCAACAGCATCATTTCTTTTGAAAAATTTCTGAAGCCCTAACGCCTTCCAAATTTAAAAAAAAAAATGATTTTGATAAAAGTAGGTCATTCAACCGGATGGATATTTTGCGAATTTTTTTGTTAAGGTCTCTAATTGATGATTCATGGTTTAATAATTTTAAGTGAAGCGAAACTAAAAGAAAGTCCTCAGATTTTTTATACCAGGTACACAAAAAAAACGGAATAAATATAAAGGAAGAAAAAATAAATAAAAAGAAGAGAGAGACAATATGAATGGAATGATGAAATCCGAGGGAAGAAGTTAGCACGGAAATTGTTTTACGAGTATTATTACGACATGGAGTAAAAGAGCATCGCATCTTTCCTGAGGCTCTTTGTTATATCATAACCTGTTAAACATTCAGTTAAATAATAATACTATGACTAAGCAATCTTTATTAAATCGATATCGGATTCGAGAGACTTCCTTTTTTGAATGACGACGAGAGATGATATAATAGCATGACCCAAATAAAGGTGAAGAGTTTCCTCTTGCTCTACGCCCTTTAAACCCTTCCTTTAAGTTGCACCAAGTCATTAATTTGTTCGTCTAAACTAAAGATGAAAATTCTAACCTTTAAATTATAAACAATTATTAACCTTTTAATTGTTTAATTTTTCGTCATGAGAGACAGCTAAACATAAAAATGCATTAATTTAATTGTGATTCCATTAATTTTCAATGATATGCATCTAAAATATATTTTATTAAAATATTTTAATTAAATTAAAATAAACAATCGGGAAAATGGAAAAGCAAGTGAAATTAGGATCAAATTGTACGACACTAATGAAATTATAAATCATTCAATGCGATCAAATCAAATATATAATTAAAAAAAAATGACATTTACGCTGGTCCATTATAACATAACCTCACTTCCTCACATAAATATCTATAATTTTTGTACCAAGGGTCGCGGGGTCGCATCCCTTCTCATGCGACACTGCCAATCCAATTGAAATAAATAGAGACGGGGTCTAAGAGGCTTTCGATGCCGAAAAAGAAATGAAATAAAAAAATATCTTTAATATTGATTACGTAATGAAAATTAAAGGAATCCGAATTAAATTAATGCATATTAATGTTTAACTGCTTCTCATGATGTTAAAGACACTAAACTTGCCGGCTACGATCTCCCAGTTGTTTTTATTTTGGAATTATTTTTAGGATTAGGTAGATGTAGGCAGCCAGCAATTGATAAAAAAAACTTTATTTAATTATCGTCGACGTTTCGGAATCACATCGATTCCATCTTCAAGCTGTTAATGAAGATGGGATCGATGTGATTCCGAAACGTCGACGATAATTAAATAAAGTTTTTTTTATCAATTGCTGGCTGCCTACATCTACCTAATCCTAATAATTACCGCTCAGCCATCGAATTTTTAAACGAGGCTTCTAACTAATCGTTGCCCTCGGGGCTTGGTGTATGGGTTAGCGTGCTAACCTCGTATACCGAACGTCGCGGGTTCGGACCCCCAGGCAGTCCGATTATTTTATTTAAGGCATTTGTGTACCAAATGGCTTAAATAGAAATGCCTGGACCCCCAATAGATATATTAAACATACGAGTATTGTCAAAGACTTAAATGGCCTGAGTTGCCGAAAAGACTCTGTGAATGAGAAAAAAGTGTGAATGTTTTTAATAAAAAAAAAAAAAAAAAACTAATCGTTAAGTTAAGCATGTATCATACAACAGCAAATATTTTAAAGATCTAATAAATTTAAAACCAAAAGAAACTTTAGCTATTTGCAACCCAACATTAGAGTTCTAAACAAAAAATAGTTTAATTTAATGAAAACTAAAGTGACGTTTCGCAGTAATCTTCAGACTTGTTGTTTAATCAAAAAATAAAAAAAAAAAATTAAAATTTATCATGTCGCATGTTGCAATAAGATTCAAATTAATAATTTTTGGTTATTGCCGGCCCGTTATGCAACATGAGAAAAACAAATTTTAATTTTACATTTTTTATTAAACAACTAGTCTGAAGATGATCTCCAAGTAGGATCGAAACGTCACTTTTGTTTTCATTAAATAAAAAAAAAATTCTTTTTTATTATTTTCTTTATCAATCAAGAGCTTTTATTTTATAATATCAAAAGTGCCTGGGCCCGCTGATTACGATAAATTAAAGCCAGAAGATAGGCTGAGATAATTCGTGACAGAAAAAAAAAAAGAAATTCAATCACCTGAAAGCCTTGAGACGAGAGAAAGGCAGGTGAGAAAAAAAAATAAAATTAGATGAACAAAATGAAAAAAAAAAAGAAAAAAAAATGAATATATTAATAAAAAAAAATGTGGGTCAATTTCAGTGATTTGACCTCCAAGTGAATAAATAAATAAATAAGAAAAATTCTATATAAAATTTGAATCCGATTATAAACTGATCAATTTAAAAAGATTTCCAATTCCATGCATTATTTATTTATTTTTTTTAAATATTAGGAAAAAAAAGATTTGAAATATAGAGATGGGGACAAGATAGGAATAATTAATAATAATTTTGCACCCCCACCCCCACGACGCAAGCTGTTCGGTTTGTCCCTGACCTCAATTCCCTGTGTTTATATTTATTTCAACTTTTACATTCAATTAATGAATTCATTTATTTTGTTTCTTCCATTAAAAACAAATTTGGTGTCCTCGGTAATCGAAAGTTGTGTTCTGTGCTTGCCACACCAGATTTTTTGGGTCCAGATATATTTAGTTTCCACCGATATATTAGAATTTAAGATATAGAATTTATAAACGGAGAAAAATATTTATATTTTATTTCCATGGCAACCATTTCTCCTATCTTTCCCATGAAGTACAAGCAAGGGCGGATACAAGGGGGGGGGGGGAAGGGAATAATTACCCCCCCCTGAGATTTGAAAAAATACTTTTTTTCGAAAAAAAAAAATGTATTTTTAATGTAAAATTTTCAAAATTAATACTTAAAAATTTGATTTATATTCATATTCTGGCAAACAAGTACAGAATGCGCCTTTAAATTACCGAAATTAAGAAAAAAATGTGTGCTGTGCGACCAGTCACTCCAGGGGTACCCCCCCCCCTCTGAGAAACACCTCTGGATCCGCCACTGAGTACAAGAGTAAATTGTCTCGGTACGCAACTATTTAAAAGTTAACTATGACAATATCCTCACTGGGATGGATTGATATGAAAAAATTTGGTGTAGAAAAATAACACTAGTCGACAAAAATGAACTTTTTTTCTTTCACAAGAATGAAGATATGAAATTCTAGAAGTATTTTTCATGCTGAATTCAAATATCAATTCAGTTTTTCCCCATCAGGCACAGTTTTAGAGATATAGAGAAAAATAGATTTTAGCCGAAAATGGGCTCTAAAACGGCTTTTATTTAAAATGTTCAAATTATTTTTAACGCGACACCCCGTCAAATTATGCAGATAGTTAGAATACATATAAATTTTAAGTTTCATCCCAATCGGAGGTCATTTAGACGTGCTAAAAACGGCTTAAAGTTTAGAAAAATCGAAATTTTCAAGATTTTTTTGCTTTGGTCACCCCTAATACAATTTTAGAGATCCCTGAATGAAAAAAACATCTATTTACGATATTCTATAGTTCTTTGGCTTTCTAAAAAGCATTCATTCGTAAAAATCTGTTAATTATTAACGAAATTATTAACAAAAACTTAAGCAAAGAAAAAACACAAGTACATTCACTGGACGAAAAAAATGGACCTCTTGTTCTTTTAGAAGTATAAAGAAAGATATCAGATTCAAAAAATATTTTTTTAATAATATATAATAAGTTAGGGCCCGTGGCCCGATGCTCCAAGAGGATACATTAGCTTCTCGTGGACAGGGTTCGCTTTTTAATTCAATTGAAGTCCATTTTTTTCGTCCAGTGAATGTACTTGTGTTTTTCTTTGCTCACGTTTTTGTTAATAATTTCGTTAATAATTAACAGATTTTTACGAATGAATGCTTTTTAGAAAGCCAAAGAATATAGAATATCGTACATATATGTTTTTTCATTCAGGGATATCTAAAATTGTATTAGGGGTGACCAAAGCAAAAAAATCTTGAAAATTTCGATTTTCAAACTTTAAGCCGTTTGAGGCACGTCTAATGACCTCCGATTGGGATGAAACTTAAAATTTATATGTATTCTAACTATCTGCATAATTTGAGGGGTGTCGCGTTAAAAATAATTTGAACATTCTAAATAAAAGCCGTTTTAGAGCCCATTTTCGACTAAAATCTATTTTGCTCTATATCTCTAAAACTGTGCCTGATGGAAAAATTCTAACTACATATCTGAATTCAGAATGAAAAAATGTACTAGGTTCACTAATCAGATTTCTTGTGAAAAAACCTTGTCGACTAGTGTAATAGGAAAATTAGATTTCTAATCATCACCTATTAATTTTATATAATTATAACCGTCTAACAAAAAACAAACAAAACTAAAATATACCTTTCAATATATAAAGCAAATTCAAATTCAGATGAATTATAAATTGTAGAGTATTAAAATATTAAAAAAAAAAAAAGGAAAGATCTCAGATTGAGGCACCATCTAGCGGCGAGAGTTCCAACTAACTAAGAGCAAGCTCGTTGTATGATTTGATTCTCTTATGCACGCGACAATCAAGTTCCAAGAATACCTTGCTTCCAAGTAAAATTAATATTCTTAGAAAAATATTTTAATGACGAATTGTTAAAATGATTTAAGACATTTATATAATAAAAAAAAATAAGAAATAGGATTTTTATCAAATACAAATTTATATGGTAGAAAATGTTAGGTTACACAATTGTACAAGAGAATAGAGAGAGAATTAAACAAAATATTTTAATTACCATTAATAATAATCCTGAGTCGACCCCGCAGTGAGAGACGAAGACGAAGGAAGATGTCGACCATTAAAATTAATAATTCATTATCCAAGAGCACTAATTAAAACACTGATGAACACTAATAATCACAAAATAAAAAAGAAACTTTTAATAAAAAACGCGAATGTGCAGTGAATGGATGGCGCGCGAAAAGCCAACTCACTGGAGATGGCGTCACTTTCGCCTTCTCCTTTAGAAAAGGAGGGGTTGAAAAAGGAGTGGGGGAGATGGCGCGGAGAATGAAGGCATCTTTTCAATCTGGTCTGATGTTGCACAGCACACGCATTTCTGTTAGCCTCGATAATTGAGAGTTGTGCATATATTGAGTTCTGCGCAGTATTAGAATCAGGAAGGTAAAATTTATAAACATCAGGCAAAAAAAAAAAAAAAATTAGATTAAAAAAAGATTTCGATTGTTTTAAAAAGGAGGTATTTTAAGGACAAAATTGCCCACGGGGCGTGGTGTAGAGGTTAGCGTGCTAACCTCATATACCAAACGTCGCGGGTTCGGACCCCAGGCAGTCCGATGATTTTATTTAAGCCAATTGGATACCAAATGGCTTAAATAAGAATGCCTGGACCCCTATATATATAAATTCATAAATAACGGATATCGTAAATGTCTTATATGGCCTGAGCTGCCGAAAAGACAGTGTGAATGTGTGTGAGTGTGAGTGTGAATGAGAAAAAAGTGTGAATGTTTTTTTTTAAAAAAAAAAGACAAAATTGAAATTGGTATTAGAAAATCACAAAATGTGAAATAATAATAATAATAATTTCACATTTTGTGATTTTCTAATACCAATTTCAATTTTGTCCTTAAAATACCTCCTTTTTAAAATAATCGAATTATAATAATCAGGACTACGCCATTTTTCAATAAAAAAAGATTTATTGAAAATTTGTCTTTGAGGGGGCCCGGGGCCCTCGGGGTTCCGAGATATACGGTATTTTAAAAATATTTTTGTGTATGAAGTGAGAAGGGGGATATTTAAAATGAGTTCGCCCCCCCTCTCGAAAAGATTTATTCCCCCCAATTGTCTCGGTACGCCCCTGTCCCTTAATACTTATTTTTTAATTTAAAAAGGTTATAAATCAAGCTAAGTTTGATTTCACGTCTCAGGATAGCTAAAAACGCAGATTTCACTTCTTTCGATTTTCAAAACTTTTTCCAGACCCCCGGATCTGGCCTTAATAAATTACGGTAGCCCGACCCATTTATTTCAATTTTAGATTTGCCACCAATTCAATGGAAATAAATAGAGAAGCATCTGAATATGGTCGCAGCAGTGGGTATACCATTAGAAAGCTTACTAAAAGGAGAAGTTTTTGTGAAATCTGCCAAACTCAGCCTTAAAAAATATTATTGTAAGAGAAAAATAAAACTTTTCGAAATTTAGTGATTTAAAATTTTTTTAAACGTCGACCGTATCAAAAATAGGTTTAGGGCACAGTATTCTTCATGAAAAATTGAATGAGCTTTCCAAAGCTGTTTCCAAATTTGCTGTAAGGGCAATAGTTTAGAAAATACATCCGGATAGCGGTCAAACTGTTGAGAAGTGGACCATAGTGAAGAGGAACTTTTTTGTTGCTTTCGAGGTGTAGGATCACCTCCCGGAGTTTGTCGACTTTAACGTCTTACACCCTGTATATTCTAGTAAATAAGTATAGAATGCACACTTTAAATTACTGAAAGTAAGAGCAAGTCGTGTGCTGTGCAACAAGTCCCACCAGATTAGCCCCCGAAAAACTCCTCTGGATCCGCCCTTGACTCATATCCTACTACTAAATTATGATATTATTACATTACAGTGGAGAATTGGAGATATCAGCCACATTGGGATTGTCCAGGTTAATAAAACTTCCAAGGTAAGACGTTTCGGCCTGAATTTATTTGGCCATCTTCAGTTATCGGGAATTATTCACTTGCACTATGTGTATAATTCCCGATAACTGAAGAAATGGCCAAATAAATTCAGACCGAAACGTCTTACCTTGGAAGTTTTATTAACCTGGACAATGCCAATTTGGCTGATATCTCCAATTCTCCACTGTAATCCCATCACAGCCACAACCTCAAAAGCAACAATTATTACATTACTATAACTATTACGAACTATTAAAAAGGACTAAAATAGAAGGCCCGCCGCAAGCGGGCTCTAGAAACAGTCTCGGAGGCGTGTCTACTGATACTCTAGCTAGATTTATGTCAATCTCGCTAGATGTTAGACTTAATCTCGCTAGAGTGCTCTCAATGGTGTGTCCACTTGTAGAATGAGTCTAGCAAATCTAGCAAAAAAATCTACAGTGTACATGTACAGTGAGGGTCAATATTAAGTCCCACTCATGCGTTTTCTACGTGTGATTATTTCATTGTTTTTAAAAAAAAGATTATATATTTTTTAATGGAAACTTTCATGGTTCAAACCTAGAAAATTTCCAATAAAGATTTTCATTTTCCTTTATAAAAAACAATGAAATAATCACAAGATGAAAAGGCATGGGCGGGACTTGATTTGGCGTTCACTGTACCTGGAAGGATTAGCCGTGTCTTTTAGGTGAGACATCGTTTCTAGGGGGCCCGTGTAGAGGTTCCTTCCATGCCCCCAAAAATTAAATTAATAATGGAAGCTTGTCGGTCAATCCTTGGGATTTTGGTCTCCCTTTCCATGATTAATCTATAATAAATTTTGACAATGCTTCTAAAATTTCTGTTTAGTTCTTGATCGCAGAGAATAGTTCAGGCAGAGATAGAGAGGTCATACCATCCTTGCTAAGGTTTTCCTTAACAGCTTAAGGCGAATGTCGGGATGGCTAATGCGACGTTTACTC
>JAKCPI010022301.1:0-50198 GCA_023213315.1 Euborellia annulipes | reverse complement strand
TAATTTAACATAATTTAATTTGTTTTGTAGCCGATAAAGAAGATCAACTACCACTGACCAAATCCCTATGTGAGGGATTATAACTTTATCTTTTGTGCTGCTTTTACTACTAAAAAAAATCTGGCATAGGCCTCACAGCTCGTAACTTTCGATTACCGATAGCTATATAATATAGGGTAAGAGATAATCGGCGTTATGCAGCTCGAATTATTTGCATAACAAATAGTTTATTTTTTATTTAAGGTTTTCTCCGGTCATTTAGATCATGTCCTTACTAATTGAGCAAAAATATAATTAAGAAAAATTGTAATAAGATTTAAACTTTCGACCGTATTAGGTTCAGTTGAAACATTTTGTAAATTAAAATTAAATATACTACCGAGTGTTTATTTGTATATTTAATTTTAATTTAAGAAAAATTTTCTTTGGAACGGAAAGCAAACAGCTGACTCTTAATGCAAGACTCGTAAATATCTATCTTTATACAAGGTGGCATAAATAGTGATGAAAAAAACTCCGGAAATAAAAAAAAATCATCTATAAATTTATGTCAATCAGTTAAATTATTATTTTTCAAGATAATGTCTAGTAAATTAAATTGTATTATTGAAGTGGAGGCCCATTTTTAGGATTAGCTCAACAGCTATTTATTTGCCTTTGTTCTCTTGAACATTATCTCAACTCGAGTTGCAGGCCAAAGGATGCTATAACATCAACTTAATGGTGGAGATAGAACGAGATTTTTCCTGATTGTTATATATATGTATTCCTACTGTGTATTCGAGGTGGTCAATTAAACTTGGGTTTCCAAGCTCGCAGACATGAACATCTGCAATTGTCGTTGTTTTTGCAACTAAACAGTTGTTAAAAAACTCGTTCTCTCTATTTTTGTATTCGCACATGGAAAGGAGTTGGTTGAGGGATGAATGGGGGGAGGGAAGGGGGGATGTATATACATCAAGCGACAAACGCAACGGCTAGGAAAAGCGAGACGAGTTAAAACAAAATAATAATAAAAAAAAAAGAAAGAAAGAAAAGAGAAAAGATGATGGAAGACATGGAGGGTAGTTGTAGCCAGGAAAGGAAAACCTGAGTCCTGAGGGGGCTTTTTTGGCAAGGGTTGGGGGTAGTGGTGTTAAAAAAGAAACAGGAAAATAAAAATGGTGATACGCCCAGTGATATCAACAAGCAACTAAATTTATTTGCTACGAAGAGAGAAAGAGTGTTTCTTATTTATTTATTTATTCATTTTTAATATCAATATTTCCTGGAAATTTAAATAAAAAAATCAAGCTTTTCAATAATCATTTATGTATTAATAAAAAAAAAAACATTAAGAAGAAAATCCTTTGATTGTATATAAATAAATAAATAATGGAGGTCGGTCTCCACCTTCTTTAGTCAATTTTTACTTTCTCTTACCGATATATGTTAATATATATATATATATATTGAGAGAAAGTATTGGTTTCATGTCAAAAATTCGATGTCGATATTGTGATTACGTTTTAAAGTCACCCTGATTCCAAAAAAGTTTTCACAACATGGTCTTTCTGACTGTGGTGTGTCTGCTTGTCTGTGTTCAATTTAAATCATGAAGAAATTGAGCTAGGAGGTTGAAATTTTATATTTAAGTTATGCATCCCACTGAAGCGTGAAAATAAGCTTTTAATCAAAATCGGCCAAAAAGTACTAATATTTTACTCATGTACTTTTTCAGGTTTTTTTTTTTCCAATTTCTAATAAAAATTGGCTTTATCGATTTTAATTAAAATTGAAAAATCATTTATTTTTATCATTTTATCATTAATTTAGATGCTCTTTAAAATGTATATTCTTATTTTGCTCTCAAAATTGTTAAAAGCATACTCACTTTACTCATGTACTTATAGAAAAGATAGAAGAAATGGTTGCGATGGTAGCCTAATTAAATACTTTTCTATGTTTATAATTTTATATCTTGCCCTCGGGGCTTGGTGTAGAGGTTAGCGTGCTAACCTCGTATACCAAACGTCGCGGGTTCGTACCCCAGGCAGTTCGATGATTATATTTAAGCCAATTGGATACCAAATGGCTTAAATAAGAATGCCTGGACCCCATATATGTATATTAAATCAATAACGGTTATCGTAAATATCTTATATGGCCTGAGTTGCCGAAAAGACTGTGTGTATGTGTGTGTGTGTGAGTGTGAGTGTGAATGAGAAAAAAGTGTGAATGTTTAAAAAAATCTTACCCTCGGACTTGGCATAGTTGGTAGCGCGCCTGCCTTGTATACCAAAGGTCGAGGGTTCGGATCGCAGGTAGTCCGATGATTTTATTTAAGCCATTTGGATACCAAAAGGCTTAAATAGGAATGACTGGACCCCCAGCAGATATATTTACAAATAACGACTATCATTTAAAGTCTTAAATGGCCTAAGTTGCCGAAAAGACTGTGTATGCGTGTGTGAATGTGAGTTAAACAAAAAAAATGTAGACCTATATCTTGAATTCTAATATAATACTCATATGCCCCTTTTTCCACTTCCACTTCTTAAAGGAAATAAGCCCGAATTTCCGCGATCCTCCTAATCTACACAATACTCTCAAAAGCCCTAAACCTGCAGTCATCAAAGGTCTTTCAAAATTCCTCACACTCTACAATCTGAAAGTATAAACTTATACACTTGTTTGGTAATATTTTTCTTTTGTTTTGTTATTGCTTTAATATTATATTGTTATTGTTTTTATTTTGTTTAATATTGTATTGGTATTGTTTTTACTGTTTTAATATTGTATTTTTACTGTTTTCATTTTGTGGTAGTATGGTATTGTTAGTGTTTTTATTTTTTATTTTTTTTTTCATATTGTTTTTCTTTTGAAGTTAGGCTGTATTTTTGGATATTTATGTATTTTATAATTGTACTTATTGTGTTGCAAGAGATGCCCTAAGCAGCCTACCTTAATAAAGAAAAAAAATATATTGACGAAAATTAAATAGGCTATGTGGAGTCACAAAAATCTGGTAGCCTACCATATTTTTTATTATTATTCTCCATTATTGTATTTCCTCGAAAAATCAGATTTCTATGTCAAAAATATTATGTTATGTTTCTAAATCTCTTCTAGATTTATTGAATAATAATTTAATTAACAGGTAAAAGGTAAGAGGAGAGGTTGCCTTCTTATCTTCCTACCAGAGCTCCGAAGCCCGCTGCTCTGTTCTGAGAGTTATATATTCACTTTCACTTTAAATTCCCTATAGACTTTCAGTGGTTTCGGATATAAATCTCGGTGAAATTTCTAAGGGTTAATTTAGATATTTTCCCTATCTTCCCCACTAGGCCTGTGGGATCTGATGCTTTGAGAGTTGTGTGGAAAAAAATGGGTCAAACAAAATGGAAAATGTTTGTTTTTTTTTTCGTTTTTTGGCTCTCCTAAAAAAAAAATACAATATTTTCGAACTTTCTCGGTCTACTCGAAGTGGTAATTTTATATTTAATTGTTAAGTACAGTGAGGGACAACATTAAGTCCCACCCATACGTTTTCTACTTGTGATTATTTCATTGTTTTTAAAAAAATATTATATATCAATATTTTTTACTGGAAACTTTCATGGTTTAAACCTAGAAAATTTCCAATAAAGATCATTTTCTTTTATAAAAACAATGAAATAATCACAAGTAGAAAACGCTTGGGTGCGACTTAATATTGTCCCTCACTGTGCATATTTATATTGCGTAAATTTTGTTTAACTGCATTAATTAAACGTACTGCAATTAAGATATATATTGGAGACTCGACATGTATAAATATTTATACCACTTGGTATCCAAATGATTTAAATAAATTCATCGGAATGCTTGGGATCAGAGCCCGCGCCCCGTGACTTTAAAATTATCAATATTGACATTTGACAACACCTAACCTCTCAGCCAAGGGGGGTGTAAAATATAATGATTTTTAATTAAACCAAGTGTTTTTAATTTAATTTTTTAAATTTTCCTTTATACTATAATATGGTTTGTGTTTATTCGTTCAAATTTGGTTTCTAAAAACATAAATAACCAAAGTTTTTTAGATTAAGAGCTTCAGATCATGCATGTCCAGTTGTTATTATCTATCTAATTAGGGATATTATTAACAAGCATGAGTGGTCTGCTCTAGAAGAGAAATGAGTTAATCGAAAAATCCATTAGTGAGTTGGTTATTTTTGTGATTATAATATTTGCTTCTTCTGAGATTGATATCAATCAATTTATTATCATAAAAAATAATATTCAGATTAGGCCTAAGCTATTAAAAAGATTGTTTGGATAGAAGAAAAAGAGAGAGCTTAGGAGGCATCAATAAAATAAGTAAAATTGCTAACCATTCACCACCTATAAAATTAAGCCAGTAATAAAAACACTTTACTTAAGATATATTAAATGCATTCAAAATAAATAAATAAACTTGCTTTTAAGAATAATTAAAATTAGATACGAAATTAAAATTTTATTATATATTTCAAATCTGCAAGCCTTTCATGTGTTTATTTGCATATAGTAAAATTCTATCTCGATCCAAACCTTTTATTTAATCACTTATTCTTCATCCGATAAGAAATATAAAAAAGACAATTGTGGGGTCAATGGTTGAAAAGGCTTACAAAAAAATTAGACAAACTCTAGCTTTTATTTCATATTAATAGCTAATTTTGAGAGAAAGACAGGGCTGGACTGGAAACCCATTTAGGCCGGGGAAATATCGGTGGCGTAGGTCCACAATATTAAAAAAGGTAAGGCCTTCATTAGTAATTTATAAACATATTTATTAAAGTTATAAAAAATATTTTTTTTTTGAATAATTGCAACAAAATTTAGTATATAGTGAAGTAAAAACCTTAAATATATTTCGGGCTCAGGGGCGTATATAGAAATTTTTTTCGGGGGGGGGGGGGGCCCGAACTCAAAAATTTTTCTGCGGAAAATTTTTTTTTAAGAAACTATATTTTTTTTCACACGAAATTTTTTGCGGAACATTTTTTCTATTGCGAAACCAAAGTTGTCCATCCTGCGGAAAAATTTGTTGCGCTGATGTCTGTATATCCCTATATATGTATATGTGTTTGGGAAATTTCGGGGGGGCCCGGGCCCCCTCCGGCCCCCCATAAATACGCCCCTGTTCGGGCTATCCCGGTGGGGCAGTCCAGCAACAAAGATTAAAGTCAAAATATATTTTAATAATTATAAAATTTATTATTTTTACTTTCTCTTACCTCTATATATATGTTAATATATATAGAGTGAAAGTATTGGATTCATGTCAAAAATTCGATGTCGAGATTTTGATGGATCTTCACGTTTTGAGGTCCCCTGAATCCAAAAAAGTGGTTTTCGCGACATGGTCTGTGTGTCTGTGAACAAAATATCTCAAGAACGAAAAGAGCTAGGAGGTTGAAATTTTATATTTAAGTTAGGCACCCCCATGGGACGTGACACGAAGCTTTTGAACAAAATCGACCAAAAAGTACTAGTACTTTACTGATGCACTTTTTCAGTTTTTTTCGATTTTCTCTAAATTTGCTCCAACGATTTTTTTTTAAATTCATATATCGACTATTTTTTAGTTGCTTTTTAAAATGTATATTCTCATTTTGTGATTGAAATCTTCTGAAGACCACTTTACTCTTGTACTCCATAGAAAAGATAGGAGAAATGGTTACCATGGTAACAAAATATAAATATTTTCCCATACTTATGAATTTGACATCTTGAAATTTGTTTTGTACCGTACTGTCGGAAACTAAATACATGTCGACACAAAAAATCTGGTGAGACAAGCACAGAACACAACTTTCGATTACCGAAGGTAAGAGAAAGTTGTGTGCTGTGCGCCAGTCACACCAGATTTTTTGAATTTATTATAACTTTTCTAATTTTCAGGTGCTCATATTTTGTTAGTATGAGGATGGTGACCACGAGTTTCTCGAGTTAAGACAGGCAATTAAGACAAAAAAAAAAAGAATAACCCAACTGTCTTAATTATCCATTAATATGAAACAAAAGTTAGCGTTTGTCCAATTAATCTTGAGACGGATAGTTTATGAAAATGAATGATTAAACTCAGGGGCGTATATAAAGGGGGGGGGGGGGGGGGCGAGGGGGCTCGGGCCCCCGGCACATGGGAAAAATTTTGCCTCTCTAAAAAAAAAGGTAAAATATTTTTGCGGACGAGAAAAATTTCTGGTTCCGCGAACGGCACATGAAAAAATTTTGGTTCCGCGAAAAACAAAATTTTTGAGAACAGGCCCCCCCCCCCGAAAAAAATTTCTATATACGCCCCTGATTAAACTCATTCAGAGGTATTGAGTGCTTAAAAAAAGACAAATTTTTTTAAGAATAATGGGATAAAAAAAATTAGAAGAATAATAAAAAAAAATTCCATCTGTTTGACTGGCGCACTGCTCACAACTTTCATTTATTTTCCTTACCTTCGGTAATCGAAAGTTGTGTTTGTGCTTGTCACCCGATTTTTTGTGTCGCATATCCAGTTTCCGACAGTCCGTACATTTTGAATTCAGATGTAAAATTTTATAAGTATGGGAAAATATTTATATTCTGTTACCATGGCAACCATTTCTCCTATCCTTCCCTATGAAATACAAGAGTAAAGTGGTCTTCAGAAGTTTCATGCAAAATGAGAATATACATTTTAAAGACATCTAAAAATTAATTGATTTTTGAATTTTAAAAAATCGTTGGAGCAAATTTTTATGAAAATCGAAAAAAAAAACTGAAAAAATACATCATGCAAAGTACTAGTACTTTTTGGCCGATTTTGATTAAAGCTTTTTTTCCGTCCCGTGTTTAACTTCAAATATAAAATTTCAACCTCTGCTCAATTCCTTCATCCTAAAATTGAACACACCACCCACCCACTCCCCCCCCACCCACCCACCCCCCCCCCACCCCCCCCCCCCACCCACAGACAGACCATGTCGCGAAAACCACTTTTTTGGATTCCGGGCCTCCCAAACGTGAAGATCCATCACCAAATCTCGACATCGAATTTTTTGACATGAATCCAATACTTTCTCTCTATATATATATTTACATATATACATAGGTAGAGAGTAAAAAAAGATTAATCAAAAAAAAAAATAAATAAATAAAATATAGCCTATATAGGATCGACTAATCGGCATATTGACTAGTCAGTCAGTTAATCTGCTTGAATTACGATTTAGTCTATTTGGAATTTAATATATTTCATAGATAGTAATTTAATTTGCGAGATGAGTTTGTGTTTGATTGGGCAAAAATTGCGCCCCCTGGATTCAAACCAGGACATACAAAGTAAATAGTTATTACATAAAAGTGTCTTCTTTTACTTTCTCTTACCTATGTATATATGTAATATATATATAGAGAGAAAGTATTGGATTCATGTCAAAATTCGATGTCGAGATTTTGATGGATCTTCACGTTTTGAGGTCCCCTGAATCCAAAAAACTGGTTTTCGCGACATGGTCTGTCTGTGTGTGTGTGTGTGGGTGGGTGGGTGGGTGGGTGGGTGTGTGTGTGTGTGTGTGTTCAATTTAAGCATGAAGGAATTGAGCTAGGAGGTTGAAATTTTATAATTAAGTTAAACACCCCCGGGACCGAAAAATAAGCTTTTAATCGAAATCGGCCAAAGATTACTAGTACTTTACTGATGTACTTTTTCAGTTTTTTTCGATTTTCTCAAAATTTGCTCCAACGATTTTTTTTTAAATTCAAAAATCAATTATTTTTTAGATGCTCTTTCAAATGTATATTCTCATTTTGCGATTGAAATCTTCTGAAGACCACTTTACTCTTGTATTTCATAGGGAAGATAGGAGAAATGGTTGCCATGGTAACAAAATATAAATATTTTCCCATACTTATAAATTTTACATCTGAATTCATATGTTCCATACTGTCGGGAACTAAATACATGTCGACACAAAAAATCTGGTGTGACAAGCACAGTACACAACTTTCGATTACCGAAGGTAAGAGAAAGTTGTGTGCTATGCCCATCACACCAGATTTTTTCAATAATTGATCATCGGATTTGATGTTTTAAGTCTCTCTCTCGTGTAAAGATACGCCTAGCAATGTTAAGACAAATCTAATTGTACACATTCTGGAACTCCATATTTTTTTATTAAAACTAAACATTTTTTTTAATTAAGCCCACAGCAAAAATCCAACTCTTTATTCACTACCAGTATTAGTAGGCTAAACCATTCAACTTGTTTGTTTCATAGGTAGTAGATTATTGGGTAAAATTTAAATTTTCACTTAATCATTTGTGATTGGCCCTTTAAAAAAAAAATTTAAATAAAATTGAATGTTGTTATGATGCTAAAAAACTGAAATGAACCAGCAGCAGCAGCAGCATCCCTAATCCCCATTTAATCTCTCCTACCCAGTCGCATTTTGATAAGGCCCCTCCGTCAGGATGGTATCTCGTGGGCATCAGGAGAGTAGAGACGGCCGACAGACAATGCAGAGAGATTGATGTGTTCCTCCCACACTAGACCCCTACCGCATTCGTTCTTGAGCTGCTTGTGCAGCATCACGTTACGATGGGCGGATTACACTTGTAAAGCCATTTGTCCCGGAAAGCAGAAGCCGGCCCAATTAAGGCCAACTTCATCTCTCCCAACCTGTAGATGTACGTACTTGATGATTTTTTTGCACGCGAGTTGAATGAATAATCATCTTTTAAACTGTTCCTCTCTTTTTTTACCCTCTCTCTTCTTCCCCCCCCCCCTCATACTTTCTTTGTTTACTTTATTACCTCAAAGTACAATACAAAAGAATGGATTCTTAAATAATCCTGAATTTGTTGGCCCGACTTTTATGGAAATGTTAATTACTTGTTAAATAATAAGCATCTCTTCAAATTTAATAATCAAGATAATGATGATTATACCTCTGAGATGAAATCTGATCTAAGACAAAAACATACTTTTAAAAAACAATTATCTCGAGAGACTCTGAAATTTTCTAAGTTAATTATTGATGTAAGAGAATAATTCTCTCCTGAGAATATTTTAAAAAGTGAATATTAATATTCCATGAATAGAATTTTTTTTCTAAATCAATTTTCCTTTGAGCCGAGAGATGTTTCGCTTTTGCGAAGGATTTCCTCCATACATGAATTAATATAAATATTATTAAGATTGATTATTCCAGCAGAAGAGAATCCCCGAACTAATTTAGATTCCAACTGGGGTGGAAACATTGGACCAGAGGGAATTATAATAAAAAAGAGAGATTTTGAAGAAAGCTTTCATTTTAGAAAATTTTATAACAACTCTTTAGCCTTTTCTCATTTTTTTAGACTCTTCAAAGTTCCACGGTTGACCGAAATGTATGAAGCTCGCGTTGCCGATTTTTTTACAAATTGTATAATATAATATTAATTATTTTTAAAAATATTATTTTTATATAGCTGTTTAATAAACATCTTCATTTATTCAAGTAAATTTAATAAAAATAAAGGATCGGATTTTTGTTAGCCGAGTGCACAACTTTTCCCACCCAATATTCAAAGAAATAACGCAACGCGTTTGTTTATTTGTTTTGATTTTGCTATGTTGCTATGCAAAATTTTCGAATTTATGATTTTTTAACAAATTTATGACAAATTAGGATACACATATTATATATCATTTTACTCGGGAGAAAGTCTAGTTTCTGAATATATAAAAAAAAATGATAGGTTATGTAAGAAAAAAATATTGCCCCCCCTCTAGAGTGCCCCCTAATGGTCCGATGTTTACCAAAATCTTTTCAGTTCTTGGCCTCTATTCCTAGTTTATGTGTGCAAAATTTAAAAACAATTGAATTAATAGTTTTTGAGTTTTCGTTGAGGAAAAAATATTACCACAGACATACACACACACACACACACACACACACAGACATCATTCCAAAAACTACTTAAATGGATTCAGGGGACCTCGAAACGCATTTTGGCAGCTTCAGAAAAATTTCGATTTTTTTTACGATTACATTAACTTTACCTGTCCAACCTACGGTTGATGGGCAAAGTTAAAAATCTAACAATTGTAAGTGAATTTTTTGATTCAATTTGTATTTGTCAGCAGTCAATTAACGAAGGTAAGAGGAAGTAGTGTGATAAGCTTTTATCACAACAGATTTTTTATTTTTGTTATATATTAAATTCTAAAGACTTCACATTGACTCTTCATCTAGAGATTTCATTTAAAGCGTGCTAAAAAATTCCTTTTAATCTATTTAAAACTTTGATATTAATAATTGAACTAAAATTATTTTCAATTATAAAAATAAGATAAAGTTAAAATCGGTAAGAGCTCTAAATTTGATTGGTTAAAATGACTGATTACTAATTAAACCTCGAATGGTGAAGGAAGCACTCTTTAATTTAATTTAATATCGAACCCATTATTCAATCAACCAAATATCTCAATTATTTTGTTAAGCGTTAATTTCATTCCATTGGTTAGTCTGATAGAGCTCCAGAAACTCCATTTAACAGAGATGTTTATAAATATTAAAACTCTTCTAATTAAAAGCATTTTGGGGGCTTTATTATGTATAATGGAATTTACAAATATTTGTTGAATGAAGGTGAAAAAAAAACGAAAGCGCTGTGGCCTAATTAACATCGTTGATAAAGAATGTTTTAAATAAAGATTTCGCCCTCTTTTAAAGAAATAATAAGAATTTGGAAGAGAATGCAAAATACACCACAAATGAGTGCCTATGATTTAAAAAAATATAGGGCGAATTCTGTTCTTTTGAAATAAATATTTAGTCTCTGGAAAGTTTTAAATGATAATAGTATTACAGTCGTAGCCAAGATTTTTTTGAGGGGTTTCAAATGTCAGTTTTGCTAACCTAAAAGACAAGTGGAGTGGGTTAGAGTCCAAGGTAGCCCAATGAATAGACCTAATATTATTATTAATAATTAATAATAATATTAATCATCATGTGATGAAGATAGGGGCAGCCTGGTGGATATTATTGAGAAGGGTGAATAAATAAATCCAGAGCTAGTATTCAGGCAAATTTATTCGGATTATATCCCTCCGCTATAGGCCAACGTTTCGGAGCACAAACGGGTGGTCCTGAAGAAGGTGCCGTTTGTGCTCCGAAACGTTGGCCTATAGCGGAGGGATATAATCCGAATAAATTTGCCTGAATACTAGCTCTGGATTTATTTATTCACCCTTCTCAATTTTTCATCATACAATAATATAAAGCTCTAGCCGCTGACTTCCTGTCCCTGTGTGTATGTGCCTATTCTCTCGCTGATTGGCTAGAGTTACAGGAAATGGAGCGGGAGAGGGAAATATAAAATTTCAGACAGAGCGGGCTTTACCACTTGTATTATTATAGGCCTAATATATTACAAGAGATGGATGTAGGTATAATAATAGGCTAATAAAGGAGATATAAGGCAACCGGAAACAAATAAAGAAAAAATATTCTCCTTTTTCCGCTTTACAATTATCGACATTTCGGCTGATTCTTCCAGCCTTCATCAGTACATATATTTATTGGCCTCGAGTTTAGACGGGCTCGCGTAACTAATCATCGCGTACGGGCCCCGAGTATCGATAGGAGTATTTTTGACCGATACTTGCTAAAGTATCGATTTCAAAAGTACTTGGTATCAAACGAAAAGTATCGAGTAAATACTTGTATTTACTCGTATCTTTTCATTCCTAGTTGCCTAGAGCCCGTCTAAGCTCGAGGCCAATAAATATATGTCCTGATGAAGGTCAGAAGAATCGGCCGAAACGTCGACATTTGTATTAAATAAAGCGCTAAAGAAGAATTTTCTTTATTTGGTTTCGGCTTAATTTGTATCGTAATCTTTACTGGTATATGGGTTTAAAAGTCTCTATAGCCTAGTATGCCAAAAATACTTAAAAAAAAAAAAATTTCATCTTATTGTTATATAAATGGCGGCCGAGTGCTTTGCAGGGGCTCGGTGCTTGGCCAACATGCATACTTATATATCAAAAGAAGTTTGTTAAAAATTTACTACATATTATAATTCAAATGTTTCTGTTTTTATCTCAGAGGTAGGGTAGAAATCCGATGGGCCCGGGAGATTTGCATATAGTATGGATGGATGGATGGATTTTTATGAGGTACTGCTCTTTCCCAGCAACCCGGACCACAGCTCTGTGCAGGTCCCAGCTTAACCCAGTCGAAATCATCCCTATTTTTAAGACAAAGGCCATCTCAATTGGACCCTTTGTGTCTATGGAGTGAGATTTTCTCCTACTTTTCTACCTATAGGCGCTACATACTCCATATACTATGGAATCAGTTTATATTATTTTATTATACATATATAAATGGGCAAGTTTATTGAGCTAGAAATTCATTCATTGTTAAATTATCCTTGTCAAATTTTTCTAAAGCTAAATATTTGTGAACGAATTCACCATTTCTGATATTTTTTTCAAACTGATTCATAATATTAGCCTTTGTTTAATTAATTGAACATTCGATATTGAATCACAGAACGCAAACTAATCTATACAGTAGACTATATTATCAATATACATTGTGGTTAAATTACTATTGATTAAAAGTAGGACCGTAGAGAGGCGGGATAATAAAGGGGCAACTTAGGATTCTTCAAATAATATAAAAAAATCATTGATTTTTTTATTTTTGAGAAGCGAACCCCTGGCCAGTAGCACAAAAAATGAATACTTTACCGGTCATTAGTAATTTTTTTATTTATTTATCCACTTCAAATTTAAAAATTATTTAATTAAAACCTCAGATTTTAATTTATTAGATTAAAAAAAGAAAATGAAAAATGAATAAAAGAAGAAAATATATAAACTTTAAGACCCCAAAGGGCCTTTTATAACTTGTGGATTTGTTAAAAACAGAATATGAAATATATTCATGATCAACAAAACTTGCATTTATTATACAAAAGGGACCTCTTCTTTAAGTTATAGAAAAGGAGGTATAAAATATTAGAAAAGGTATAGTAAGCTTATAAGAAAAATTACATTCTGGTCACTGAACATATATCACAAACAACACAAAACTGCTCCAACTAAGCGAATAAATAAAGCGTAAATCTTTTTATTGTCCTTTTAAAAAACACATTTCGTTCTTATAAAAAAAAAGTTTTCAACCTGTAAAAGAATTATTATTGAAAATTTATAAGGTCGATTGATATTCAATATTTTACATAGATTTTATTACTTAATTAAGAGTAGTGAAAACAAAAGGTTATTCATTTAGAAAAAAATATCAGAGCTCAATCAATGGACATTAATTATAAATGGCTAGGGCATTTTATTGATTGAAATTATTATCTGTTTACTTAGAAACGTATAACTTTAACTAAATATTTTAACTTATACTCAGAGGCATGCGCCTGATGAGTACGTGGATAGCGATCACGAATTACCTGAGCTAAGGCTGATATTTTATCCCAGTTTTTCGTCTTTAGCAAGTCCAGCTTATTTTTCACCTCAGACTTTCCAATATTTATAAAGCAGGAAAGAAGAATTTTAACTTCACTTCTTCGCTATTTTTTAGTATGACTCATAGTAATTTTAATCAATATATTTTACTAGAAGGTGAAGAAGTAGGCAGGGTATGAAGGTGGAGAAAGGGATTTGTAATTGGTGTAAGGCCTAGGGAGGGGGGGGGGGGCTTTCTGCTTTTACTCTAAATATTTTTGACTAAACCAGAACTGAAAATCTTGAATTTTCCTTGTCGAGGATAATCTTGACTTGTTGCTAAGCCGGATATCTAGAAGATAATCTCGAAATATATCGTAGATAACCATTGTTTACTATAATATTTCAATTTCTTGAACTTTTCCCCCACTCCCTTCGAGAACGAGACGTTAAAGATAGTGACAATATTTATAATCACAAAAGAGCTGTGAAAGTCTATATGGTTTAAGATCCTGAAGAAACTTAAAGAAAAATTTCTTGAATATTTAAATTATATAGTAAGGAATAATTAAAAGAGCGATTGCAGCTATGTTTATTTCGTTTATTAAAGTCGACATTTCGGTTAAATATACCAACATCCTCAGGGCTGAAGCGTGTCAACAAAAGTATATCGTATATACGATATAAAACATATGTTTATATACCTGGAATTTGTCTTTAAGCACATCATTTCTCGAAAACGGGTCTAACGATTTTTTCCAAATTTAAAATATATACTATTTTTGGTACGAAAATGAAATTACGCTAGGTCATATCTTTGGCAAAATTCGGGTACTAGTACTTTACTCATGTTCCTTTTTAGTTTTTTTCAATTTTCTCGAAATCATCTTTAAAGATATCTTTGAAATTTTAAATATTTACTATTTCCGGTACACAAAACAAATTCGGTTTAATCTCGAGTTTGGGAACGGATACTAGTACTTTACTGGTGTACTTTTTTAATTTTTTCCAATTAAAATAATTCAATGTACAATAACGAAAACAAGATGAAATATTAAAATACTATTCAGGCTGGAGCTATTTAGACTTTATTATTTTTTTTTAAGTCATTTCGGCTGCAGAGGCTCTTTGACTTTTATAAATTTATTGATTATTTATTTAAATACATGTACCGATGGCTTCCGGCGGGCGTTCAATGGTCTTTCGGGGGCCACCTCTCCCGAATTTCAGCAACACTTGGCGTTGCTTTATTTAGACTTATTTATACATATTGAAATGGTAGCTAATTTAATACATTTTATTACAAAGGAAAAGAAGCACAGTCCCTTCGGAAGTGAAGTGGTCTATGCTCCAAGGGTAGCTCATTGGAATATACAACTCCAATTAATTAAATCAGCTTAAAATTTGACTTCGTATTTTTTATGTGAATAAGAATTTTTTTTTTAATATTCTTCTTTTCAAATATGAGGTTCTCTTTGATAGTCTCTGACTGCTCTAAAAGAGTTTCATCACTTAATTAAGCAGACTCTATCAGAGATTTTTTTAATATGCTCTTTGCTTTCTACTTACTAATTAGATTTCATTGATGATTGGCTTATCATGGCTTGAGATTATGCTTTATAGGTATGGATTTTTTTTGACTTTTTCCTTTTCCTAATCGGCAATTTCGGCCAAGTTATTCGGTTCGGTGGGCATAAGCCAATTAACCTCTTTAGGTAAAAACGGCCTTAAAAGCCTCTATGATAAGCAAAAATAGACTTGAAATCATATAAATCGGTCGGTTATCCCCTTCAAACATTTCAAGGAAAAAGGAATGAATGATAAATAAAAATACATGTCCGTAAAATGTTTTATCCTTTGGAAATATTTTAATTTAAGTCCTTTTATAAAAGTCATTTTAAAATTCTACTTTCACTTTTTATTTTTACTAAAAATTAAAAAAAAAAATTTAATTAAGATTTAATTAAGCAATAGTGTTATTAATTGCATCTAGTATTTTTTCATGTCCTGGATGAATTTTTACTTTCTCTTACCTATGTATATATGTAATATATATATAGAGAGAAAGTATTGGATTCATGTCAAAAATTCGATGTCGAGATTTTGATGGATCTTCACGTTTTGAGGTCCCCTGAATCCAAAAAAGTGGTTTTCGCGACATGGTCTGTCTGTGTGTGGGTGGGTGTGTGTGTGTGTGTGTGTTCAATTTTAAGCATGAAGGAATTGAGCTAGGAGGTTGAAATTTTATATTTAAGTTAAACACCCCCGGGACCGGAAAAATAAGCTTTTAATCAAAATCGGCCAAAGAGTACTAGTACTTTACTGATGTACTTTTTCAGTTTTTTTCGATTTTCTCAAAATTTGCTCCAACGATTTTTTTTAAAATTCAAAAATCAATTATTTTTTAGATGCTCTTTAAAATGTATATTCTCATTTTGCAATTGAAATCTTCTGAAGACCACTTTACTCTTGTATTTCATAGGGAAGATAGGAGAAATGGTTGCCATGGTAACAAAATATAAATATTTTCCCATACTTATAAATTTTACATCTTGAATTCATATGTTCTGTACTATCGGGAACTAAATATATATCGACACAAAAAATCTGGTGTGACAAGCACAGAACACAACTTTCGATTACCGAAGGTAAGAGAAAGTTGTGTGCTGTGCGCCAGTCACACCAGATTTTTTTATTATTAAAATATTTGAATTATTAAAAATAATATTTTTTCTAGTAAAGTAAATATTCACCTCTTTAGATGTCTCTCTAAGGGGTGTATAAATTAATTTTATAAGATGGAATATAATCCTAATGTTAAAAATAGTTAAAATACAAATTGCCGGAGGGTTAAAAAAAAAATAAGTTTTTTTTATATTGGAAAAATTTCAAAAATTAAAAACACTAAAAAACAAATTTCCAATTATCAAATGGATTATCTCACGACATAATACTGTTATATAATTAAAATTATTAATAATGTATACGTGAATGTATTTTTAAAAAAATACGAATTATGTTTTCGTTATTATTTAATTGAATATTATGTGATTATGTTTTATTTAATTTTGCTGATTTATTTTAATCTTGTTCACTGTAATCATGTAAATATAAATTTATTTTTTCCACCTTTTATTTTAATATTAAATTTTAATAAATAAAATTAGATTTTTTTTTTGCAATACTTTAATTATGTAATGTTGATATTTATTTGCAAATATTAAATGGGAAGTGTGAGAAATTGCAATTTAAAAAAAAATATTCAATCAAATAAGCAATTCTGAGTAATGAAAATTTTAATTAGCAAACTAATCAGTTTGGCTGACATCAATTCAAATTTTTAACTTTTGAAGTCACTTTGCCATAAATATTGCTGGAATATATTCTCTCACCTAGCAAGTTCTCCAGATATTTATCCTAAATCACCTAAAGCAGAAGATGAAAAGAAAGAAGAGAAGGGGTCACAATTTACCCTTTAAAGCTCTGTCCTTTAGAGCAGATGAGGAGATCGTCTTGATCTAAGGTTCACTGGTTCCTTTCCAATTCTGAGCAGTAATATTTATTAAATTTTTTTTACTTATTGAGAATTAGCAATTAAAGCCAAACCTTTATATTGCATCACACTGAAAAATATTTTAAGAAAATTTTAGAGACAGAGAGGGTAGGCCATAGGTTTCAAACCTTTTTTGACATCCTACTCCCACCCTCTCTCACTGTCAAACATAATGAGAAAAGAATTATATATATCATGTGTTGGTCCATGAGGTAATTATGAAAAACATATAACCAAGTATTTATTAATTTAAATAAGCGAAAAATGTAGGTACCGCCGGGAGTTGCACCACGGATCTTGTCGAACTGGGCTAAATTTTCAGGAAAGCCGATTTACCAAAAAAATCGATTTTTTTATTTAATTACTGATTTCGATTGTCTAGTTCTTGTGTTAGGGTCTAAATAATATATAATAAATAATCCCTTGGGCTAATTAGGATAGAATAAAGACTTGCGCCTTGAATTCTGATTCTAAAGCGAGATAAATTAAATTGTATCATCTGTCAAAGTTCCTCAGCATAAAAGTGAACCAACTAGAAACATATCTCTGTAGACTAGTTTCAATTTGTCAATTAAGTCTAATCTTTACTTAGAAAATTAATTACTATCAAATATTATATTTTTTATAACTCTTTCGGAATCTGAGGCCATTTATTTATTTAAATTGATTTGTACCCAATTCGATTGGAATGAATTTTTGTCGCGGATTCAAATTCGATATTTCGATAATTCCGCGTTATTTAACTGAGTACATATGTTGATTCTAAAATGAAAGATTCACACTTTCCGTTTTAATTCATACATAGTGGGACAATTTTTCGAATGACATTTTAAATTTTCAAATTTTGTATTTTTCTTTCTCCCTATTTTGGTGTTAGATCATTCGATTTAATTTCATAACATTTAAAAAAAAAATATATAACCTCGTGCTAAATGAGAAAAATAAAATTAAAATCTCTCTATTATAATGTAAATAATTTGTCTCTCGTTTAGTGGACGAAAAAGAAATTACTTAATTTCCTCGTGCAATTCATTTTGGACGGAATAAAATTTAATAATAAGATCAATTATTATTATTTGCATATTTATAGTCGTGCGATGTTTAAAATTTAAATATGACAATGAATAATTTTTAAAAAGAATTTCATTTAATAATAAAAAAAGGGTTAATTTACTAATCATCAAGTCACTTAGGAATCCATTAAAAATTCCCCAAGCATATATATTGAGGGTAATCTCTAAAACAAAATTGTTTTATTATATTTTATTTTTTTGCGGTTGGTTAATAAAAATAAAAAATCTTTTGCCTCTGACCTATAAACATATTTTTTTATTCAATTTAGATTTCTATTTGTCTACTGTGACCTTAACCATTAAGGTTAGAAATTTGTTAATAATTTAGAAAGATGGTTTCCGGTTCAACACTCATGCCACTCAAGATTACTAATGAGAGAACAACAGTGCTTGGCCTTTCTTGGAGACAAACATGTTGATGACGGTTCCGCTTAGACCAGGGTCATTGGATAGTAAAATTGATATTGCGAGATTTTTTCAGAAAAAAGAAAAAAATATTTAAATTTAGTTGGACGGTTATAGAGTGTCTACTTTAACTTTTTTCCGGTTCCCTGATTGATCATTTAAATTTCACCTCGTAAGTTCGAAAATTTTCCATGAAAATAGAGAGAGAGAGAGAGAAAAGCATCGTCACCACGAAACTACAAAAGCTGCAAGATTCATGCATATTAATCTCGAACAAAAATCTCGTTATATACGAAATTCTGCATCTAGCGAATGAGTTTGTAATTAACCCTGACGAGATAGAGAGAAGGGGGAGGTTGATAAAGAAATTGGATGGGAAACGGAAGTGCTGGCAATTTTATCCATATATTGTTGTTTGTTGCTATAACGTCACACTGTCCTCCCCGTCATAGGCAACCTAACTCTATCCTAATCCTATACGTGCCGCAATGCTAATGCCATTTTGCCCAGCCCTAAAATACTTCATGCACGAATAATTTGCTCGCCTCTCCTTCGAACTCTCCTCCATATCCACTCATACTCTCTGTTTACGCATCGTGTGTCAAATTAATGAACATTCAAGCTAGAATTTTATTTATTTCTTTCGTCATTTTTATTCGGACAAAAAAAAAATTGGATTTATACAATAAAGAGGATAAACAAAAAAATTTCTCTTTCTTTTTATATGATTTCGTTTGTGGACTACTTTATTTTTAAAGAATTTTGTTCATCCACTCATCAGAAAATTTTCGATTTTATAAAGGAGAATAAAAAATGAATTTTTAAAAAATAAATTTTCTTTGGTCTCTACCTCAGTGGTAGAATTCTCGCTTCTTGTTTTAGGAGTCAATTATTTGCCTTGCGATAATGTTTTATTCAAATTATATTGGCTAGCAATTAATTTGATTAATTAAGGGCTCCGATGTGCAGAAAAAATACCTTGAAAGAGATTATCTCACACAGTGTCACTTATTATTTGTAAGGCATCCTATACAAAACTGCCTAACATTGTTTGGAAATAATAAATTCATAATTTCCTCAAACTAATTTCGAATAAAATTTGAGAATATCTTAAACTTGTTCGATATTTTTATTTTAATTATAATAAATAGGATAAAAGGTATAAATATTCATTTGTTCGATGAACTTTTCTAAAGTTTAATTAATGAGAAAATTGAATTAAGGGAAACTGTAATTTGATTAGGTAATTTGCAGGCCATCTCTCTTTCTCTCTTCCACCAGGTCCCATAGGAACTGAACGATAAATGGAATTTTGTATAACTTGAATGTAACTTTTGCCTTTTCGTCAATTTAATGAATTTCTTTAAATGTCGATAAACAATCTTTCTGAAAGAAAGCAGTTGGAAAGTTTTTGTTAAGGCTGCTACACACGTAACTGCAAACTTGACAATCATGTATGTGCAATCTTTTTGTACCAGCGTGCACACATTCCCTTCGGCACCACTCGGCACAAGCATGCTTGTGCAAGAAATACCTTATGCCGAAAATTAACCTAAAAATGTCAAACTCGTAAGGTTATATATTCGAAGATAACAAGAAATAACTCACTTGCTTTAAACAGAGATTAAATAAATATCTTTGTCAAGGCTTCTATAAAATGGCGGAGAGTTTTGCTTGCGCATATATGCTTGTGCATTATTAAAATTCAATTCTCGAAGCAAGTGCACAGTACTTGATAACAACAAACACATTCTTCAGTATTTAACGGCTGCAGAATAAGCAGTCGAAACGTTGTACAGTATTTATATATTTTTAATAAATATTTAATACAAAAATGTGGTCTATAATTAAAAATTCTCCTAATAATAAAATTCAATCGATCATCAAGCGGCTTGCACAATTAAAATGCTTGCGCAAAATTCTCCTACAGTCGCTACAGTTTGCTTGTTCTTCCAAAAAGATTGCACATGCATGCTTGTCAAGTTTGCAGTTACGTGTATAGCCGCCTTTATAAATTATTTTATATTTAGCAACTATACTCTCTTAGAAAGAGATAAGAGTAACATTTAGAGCAAGCATAAGACATCTGAAATGTCGCAAACGGCCTAGCTATAATTCTATATTTCTAATAAATGTATACTAAAGTAATTTCCTCTACTAGAGCAGTTTATGAGGGATTTTTTTATGCCTGACCTTTCCTTAGAAAAAGAGTTTCTATCTATCGTATTTAGAGGCAGCGTGAAGCTTACCATTTCAAAGAGGGCATCATCTTTCTTAAAATTTCTCTTCCAGGAAACTTAGTACGCTGGCAGTTTCTTCAAGGAATAAGTAATATAATAGCAGGGAAGGAGATTAACTTTTGAAATTTATTGATAATAATGTTTTTGAAGATTTTTTTTTTTGTTGTTCGTGATTTAAAGAAGATTGCTTATAGATTGCCTAACCGTTTGGTTCATCTAAAAGATTCAAATACCTCGAGTTGCGTCGGTTTTCTTAAGACATTTCCCAATGGAATGTGAAATCAAATTGTACAAAGTCAAAGTAGAAAATGTAATACCAAGAGTATATACAAGAACTAGAGAATTTCATTATAGAAGGGTCTCAATTGATTTTTTTTTTTTTTTTATAAATAATTTAATATATGGTTTTTGATTTCATATTAATATGTAATGAAAAAAAGAAAATGGAGAGGAAACATGAAGTTAGGTTTTTTATTAATGAATTTATCCCAATATTAAAAGTTGTAAGTAAAGTATTAAAGAAAACATTGAGATTTAATTAAAATATTTTTTTTTTCTTGTAAATAAATATCTGTCTAGTGAAAATTATATAAAATTTCTCCCACCCCTCTGCTCCCGTGGCCGAGAGGTAAGAAATGTTGACAAATGTCAATATTGATAACCTAAAAGTCAAGAGGAGACATTCTGTCTACGATGAAATGTCTTTTCTTGTCTGGGGCTCTGTGTGGTGTCTCTATTTAAAACCATGAACTTACCAGACAAAGTTTTTGTCCGAGACAAATGTGTCCAGTGTACGGCTTGGCTTGCTATTCGTCCCTATTTAAAACCATTTTATCTATTAGAGAGCACCATGCGACGAATGTCTGGTCGTGTCTTGTCTGTTTTATAAGTCTTTTAGGCAACTGGGGCCATATAGACCTAAACAATTTGAGGAGGTGATAAACCGAGGGGATAAAGCACTTAATCTTATAATCCTTAGTTGAAGACAACTCGATTTCAAATCCACCTCATGGCAAAAAATTATCCAACTCTGAATTGTTTTCTCCTGAGGAAGGAAACTGTGACCCACCTCAGTATTTTTCCCATGAAAGTTACCCTCAGGGTAACCACAACGTATCAGTTCTGACACAAATGACTGAATAGAATTTAATTTTAATTTACATTTACAATTTAATTTTTAATTTACAATTCCGCGCTCGGCCTTAGGGAAAATTTACGGTCAACTTTGCAGGACAGGCCCATTCTAAAAAAATTAAACAATTTATAATAAAAAGGTGTTATAAAAAAATTAATCCTTTTTAGAGGATTTTTCTGTTTAATTGAAAATATTATTTCCCTTTTGTTTACAAAAATACAATATTTAATACGCATAATGAAATATTTAATTAAACAAATGCATTAAATTTGGTTTGCTAATAAAAAAAAGCTACGCTTTTGAGATCAAATAAAATAAATTTAAATAAATTCTAGAAAAATAACTAGACAGGGAAAGAAAGTAAAAGGGATGAAATTTGTTATTTTAAGAAGAAATAATAGATGTGCATATTTTAGTGATAAATGTTCCAAGCCGTGAGGTGCTTTTATCTTAATTCTAATACTTTTCAAAAAGAGATAAAAGAAGATTCATAATTTTCTGACAATAAAAGTTATTGACTGTGTATCTCAAAATTTCCCCCATGAGATCTCCAAAACAAAATTTGTACAAGATAAAAAAAAAAGATTCATTCTTCAAAAATTTCTCCCCTGAGGATTTGAATGGGCTTGGGATATTCCAAGGAAAAGAAAATAAAATGCACAGAAAGGTATTATTATTATTGGATTTGAAAAAAAATTTGGAATGATAATTTTTTATCGAGTAATTTTTTCATTGAATGAATAATTTTTGAAATTATCATATTCTAAATATACAATAGGCTATAGAATGAAATTCCAAGAATTATTGGTTAATGATGATCATTTATTTATTCATTATGCTTCAGGGCTACGCATAATAATCAATTAATCGAGAGCTTCTGGGACTTAAAAAAATTCCTTAAATCATTAGTATTTAATTAGAGTACAGTAATTACTTCGAAATCAATTTGGATAAATGATAGACATTTAATTTTTAATATTAAGTTAATTTTTTTTTGTTTATTAAAGCTTTTGTCGCTTGAATTATTATTATTTGGAGAATTTTTAATTATAGACCACATTTTTGTATCAATTATTTATTAAAAATATATAAATACTGTACAACGTTTCGACTGCTTATTCTAGTATTTATATATTTTTACTAAGTAATTGATACAAAAATGTGGTCTATAATTAAAAATTCTCCTAATAATAAGTTAATTTTTAATTAACAATAAATTATCAATTATTTTTTCTCGTAACAACGTCAACCCACCCAACAAGTCTTAACATAAAGGTATTAAATTGATACTGGCAACCGTTGGCACTAGTTGAAACATATTTAAATAGGTAATATAAATTATACGTAAGGTTATTTGTTTCAATTCATTTTATTAACTTTATACGTATTTCGACACCATGTGTGTCATCTTCAGAAGTTTACAAAATCTTTTTTTGTAAACAAAATCTTTTTTGTAAACTTCTGAAGATGACACACATGGTGTCGAAATACGTATAAAGTTAATAAAATGAATTGAAACAAATAACCTTGTGTATAATTTATATTACCTAATCAACATAAAGGTAGAAGTCTCGCTTCTTGTCAAGGGTTCGTTCCCCGATTAAATTTCGAAAATGAACATTTTTCTATATTAATTTGGACACCAATTTATCAAGTCTAAATGGCCTCAGATGCCAAAAAAGACATTAGTCCCTGGGCCTTGGCTCAAAGATAGTAGTGTATTTACCCTTGTGCTAAGCGCCAGAAGTTTGCTTCCCATTTTGAAAGATGAAATTTTTCTAAATTATATTGGCATTAATAAATTTAGTAAATTAGGGACGAGTATAAATGGCCTAAACTGTATCGATTCTTATTGAATTGTAAGTGATGCCCTAGTAGCTTTACCCAAAAAACTGTATCTATTCAATATTTAGAAAAATAGTGTTTAATTAATTGAGATTCGTTGCAATAAAAATCAAAATTTATTATTATGTTGGATAAACTAAATCTCTTGTAGTTTCATTTTTTCATTTTAATGAAGTTCATCAATTTCTTTCTTCGTTCAGTCCTTAACTCTTTTTACTTTTTATATTTTTTTTTTTCTTTTGGCCATTTCTTCGGACCATCCTTATTTAATGAAGAAGAATTCAAGAAGAACGATAAGGAGATTGAGAAGAATGAGAAAGAGCCAAGCGTCCAACTGAGTAAACTAAGACAAATACTGATAGATCAACCTTTTAAGGAAAACCACGTCTTGAAGGCGATGGGATGGGAGTTAAGAAGGATACAGTATCCCAGCAAGCTCTGCTATCGAACTAAATTTATTTCTATTTCATTCGTCTCCATCAATTTGTATCCATTCTACTCAAGCTATGGATATCTATTTATTAACAAACCAACAAATACTCCCCTTTTTTCACTCTAAAAGGGTGTATTATAAAGATTATTTATTTAAGGTCTTTTTCGGCACCTGAGGCCATTCAGAAAACGTCAATTGAATGGTAGCCAATTGAAATAAATTGTTATCGCATGAGGCGGAGGCTAGCTCAAGAGACAAGAACTCTACCACTTTGCTACGGCCTAGTAGCGCAAATAACTGCCGAGCAGTAGTTTTAGATAATTACTAGCCGCGGCGCCCCCTCCCCCCAAATGACGCCAATGTTCTCAAATTACGTATTTTATATGGAAAAATTTTTATAATGAATTTTAGACCAATGGCCTGTCGCCAAAAAAGGAAAATAAATAAAAACAAAACAAGTCCAGTGCTATAACGAGTTCTGATATGCAGATAAAATATAAAACTGTTCTTTTCAAAAAATAATGTCTTGACCATAATAAAATATAATTTTTTTTTATCAATTTGCAAAAAAAAAAGAATTTCTGATTCGGGTTTACTTTAATTTTACTATTAATTGAAGGAGTAGATTGGCAGGCAGCTTTAAAACAAAAAAAAATTTTATTTCTTTTGATCGTCAACATTTCGGGTCGCTCCTTCGCTTCTTTCTTCAGGGCGATAATTCAAAAGCGATAAAGACCTACTTCCTGGACATAGGTCATAATTTATAAGTATAGTAAGTAGGCCTAGTAATTATTATTCTTTATACGAGCCATTTGTAGATAACTTCTAGAAATTTTTTATTTCATTCTTGGCTGCCTGCAACCCTACAATCAAACACATAAGCTAAATTTATGATTTTATTAAAATATCAGTTTTGATTATTTTCCCTTTTGGCAATTGACAAATGAGACCAATTAGGGATTTATGTTAAATAAGTTGGAAAATGTAAGGCAGTCATCCGGGAAAAAGAGCAGCAAGGCAGTGGTGTAACGTTTTTTAGCTGGGCCCCCTGCAACCTTTATTTCAGGCCCCATTATTAGACCATACAAAAAATATTTTTAAAATACCGTATATCCCTGAACCCTGAGGGCCCGAGCCCTCTAAAAGAGAAATTTTCATTATTTTTTTTTATATAAATTTTTCCGTTTTCATCGGAGCCCTGAGCTGTTTAGCCCGGCCCGGCCCGTGGGCCCCCCAAGGTCTGCGGGGGCGTACGTTACGCCACTGCAGCAAGGTGAAAAATAAAAACTTTTCCGCCGACGTTTCGAGTCTCATCTTCAGGATTGTCAAATTAAGTATATTGTGTATTTCATAAATGTTCTTATTTATTTTCTATATGTGCAATAACATTCCCCAAAACCTACAATCTTCAGACTTTCAAGTCTAATCTCAACAGGCATCTTCTCAGTTCCCGCAGTTGAGTTTCCCTTTTAAGCTTCTCCTTTTGTTTTTATTTTCTTCCTGGCTGGATGTGACCACTGGTCATTATAGAACTTCTGACCTTATGCACCCATTCGAAAAAAAAAAAAAAACAACAAACTATAACTCCGTCCGAAACTGCTTCAAAAAGTCACTTTCCTTTTTGATGCGATTTCACCTGACTGTTCTTTTTTCGGGAAGGTTTTGGACCAGTTTCCAATTAAGTTTCTACAGTCATGATACCTACTAGGTTTAAATTTATCTACTACTTGTTGGTAAAACGTGGACGTTCCCCACGCTGTTTTTCCCCAAGCTTGAAGCTAAAAATAATTATTTTCATTGACCACGGGTGGTACATCTGTGGTAGCCAGCTATGTTCTAGAGTAGAACAATGATTCAAATAAAAAAATAATTTTACACTTAGAACTGTAATTTTACTAAGTATTTTAGACCCTCAGAGTCTAAGTTTTAAGTTAAGTTTTGATATATTCAAGATCTCTCTGTGTGTGTGAATGTCTCCTAAAGATGAAACTTTGTCATATCAAATTAAGATAATTAATTTTATGAATACGCAACTAGAAAGTAAATTATTATTATTATTAGAGTTCAAAGCTAAAATACTAGAAAATAATTACGTTCTCACCTAAAAAAAAAAAGCACGAAGATATTAGTTACTCGTTATTCTATTAATTTAATATTAATTTTCGATAGGACAATTTTGCTGGAGTAACGAAACCGCAGACCAACCCGAGTGGAGTCTCTTTTAGAGTTTAAACTCGCATTTTGCAGCTACAAAAGTTTGTAATGGAAGTCTGAACATTCGCCATAACCCACGTGAAATTTAATAGCTGCGCATAGTACATATTCTGCTCTTATGCGGAACTTGAATTGAAAACGTTATTATTTTAACAACAAAGGGAATTTTTTTCAATATATAAATCCTAAGTATGAATTTAGGAATTAGAATAGATTAAAGTAAAAATTTCTTTAATCACCAACAGGTTATATGAGAAATTTATTATTACTTTTATATAATATTTAGGACTAGTTCTATCCTGAAGTATTTTCCTTGTGAATTATTATAATAAATTAATAGACCATTGCAAAATACGGAGTATTTGAATGGTGGAATTCAAACACGAAAAATATCCTAGACATGCCAAGCAGACATTTTCATTATAACTAGTATGATAATTAGGCCAAGAGAATGTCCATTCATTCTGGATTTCGTGACCTAGAATTTAGATAATTATAAACTCTATCATTTCATTGTTGAGACTTTGAATCCATCCTCTTTATTTGTGTTGTTTAGAGTTTAGTTAGATTTGGTTAGAGTTTATGATCATAAATCATCACGCGTGTCAATTTTAAAGGAGAGAAATTTAGTGAGAATTCAAACCGTATAAGAAATTAAAACGTGGCGTAAAAAAACAAACCATGAAACTAAAATAAAGTTAGATTTAAACTTTCTATTGTAAGCTTTAAATACATCATAAAAACATATGTTTACAAAGATGAGATGTGGAAATACTTAGTAATGGGATACATAGATGGTGTTACTGTTGCATGTATGGCGGGTAGAGTTGAATACTTGTGAAATATGTTTTGTGCCTAGAATATACTAATTAGTGAGATCTTATACAATTCTAATTGTTCTTTAACTATGTTTTTTCCCTTTCTTAATGCCTCTTGTATTTCTAGGGCCTCCCATAAGTCTAATTTTTAGACTGGTTCAGGAAATCCCGAAAGGCTTAAAATTACGTATTAGGTTAAAATACGTATTAAGTGTTAATTTTAATTAATAAATAATCTTGAAACACATAACCTAGTGTATTTTACGACTAGACCGGGTAACTCGATTTTTTCAAAGCGTGTCTAATTAGAGTAACAATATAATTGGAAGATAATAGATTTTACATAGTTAAACTATAATAAAAAAAATATGTTCATAACAGTAAGTAGGCATTAAATTAATCCAAAAGATTTTCTAGAATAAAATTTAGTCGGACCACGTTCATTGCAAATATTTCCACAGACCTGTCACTCATATTTGGAATATAGAGGTTTTTTTTATTCTTGTCTTCTTCATTTTAAATAGAGCAATAACATTCAATCTTTCTTCTTTTTACGAAGTCATTTTGATTATCTAAGAACCAGTAACCTTCAGACCTCGCATCCACTGGGAAGATAAATCAGTGAACTGGAGGAACAACGAATACTGTATATGCAATGTGCGAAATATTGTCTGCGCTACTTTTCCACTAGAACATAATTCGTTAGAACTTTGCGCCGACGATATGGATTTTGGAGACTTTTCTGACACCGAATTTCTCTCTCTGAATCTCCCTCGATACATAAGCTTTTGATTTTGTACTTATTGTGAATGATAACTGAGAATTCACTTTATTTGTATTTTTACTTCTTGTTATCTAGCACCCTCCTATATCAAGTTCTACTTCTCAAGGTGTTTTCCAATAAACCAAACTTTTAAAGAGGATATCCTGCTAGGAGGGGACGTCTTTCTATCGATAAGAATTAGCTTTTGAATCTTTGAAGGAATCCTTTCAATAGCGCACTTTTCGAAAGCAGATCGCATCTCATTCACAACAACTTTCTTAGTTAATGAAGAAGTAAGAAATAGGATAGAATACTTAGCTCTTAAAAATAAAATTGACTTCTTATAAATGTTTTAGCTTCTATATTATTCGTACTTTAATTTTTTTTTCTTTTCTTATGGTCCGTTAAATAAAGGAAATGATATATATAGAAATAAAATATAGGCTATAATTTAACCATTCTTTATTATGATAATGGGGAATTGAAAAAAGAATTCAAAGATGGAAAGAATAAAAGACATTGAGTCGTATTTTTTTTTATTGAAATTTCATTTCCTTTTTTTACTTTCTTGTGTATTTTATTCGAACCTCACCTGTTCTCTTCAAGACTTGAAGGAATTCTTAATTACTATTTTAAGAAATAAGGATACCAATAAGTTGCAAAATAAATAAGTTTCTCTAGGACCTATTAGCAGGGTCCATTTGGCCTTAGCTGGAGCCATTAACCAGGAAAGTTGCCCGGGGGATTATCCAAAGGAGAAAGAGGAGGAGGGTCTTAATCGAATCGCATCTCACTTGCGACCACCTGGCGTCCTGGACCCTCTCTGTCTCTCTCTCTCTTGTTTATCTAAAGAAATGGTAGAAGGAGAGAGGAGGTACTCCTCCCTTTTAGTAAATAGATTGAATATAGTTTGTTTCTAAGATGTCACTATGCATTAATGTTAACAGTTATCTCTTTAGAGGAAGGGAAAAGATTTATGCAAACGGAAGAATTTTACTCATGAGAGAATGATAATATTATTTTAGACATTCGAACTGATTTTTACTTTCTCTTACTTACTCTTATATGTTAATATACCGGGTGGGCCATTAGTGCGTGGACGGAAGATTGTGGGCTTATTAACGGACATTTTTAAAGTTTGTTGATCGTATATAATGTGGGGCCTTTAGGGCTACAAATTAAAAATATTTTTGTTCCAATTGCACTTTTTATACAGGGTGACCCATATCAAGTTATGTTTTTTTAAATGGAACGCCCTATATATTATTGCATATTTGGATTCTACGGCCAATTTTAGTATGACTTTATGCCATGCAATGTATTCCAAACCAAACTGTTTAGCCGCAAATCGGGTTTTTGTGAAAAAACTACTGTCTGAAAAAATTGAATATCTCGCGAACCATATTACCTAGGGGGCTGTTCTTTTGTGATCTTACTAATCATGAAATGTACTAATGTGGGCCAGATGGGTAACCCGGAATTATTCTTATGTTGGGAGATATGGCCATGCCAATTTGGAAAATTTCAAACATGGATAACTTTATTTTTTCAAATGGAACATACTACTTTTTTTGATGCCAAGGGACGTGAAATTTAATTCTCTTTCTAATGACATAATGTTGTCTATATCTATCTTTGGTAGTTTTCTTTTTATTCCAAAATATCTGATAACGAAAAAAAAATATATTTATTATAGTCAAAACCATTTTAAAAAAACAATCCAAACGCAAACAAAATTGTAATAATTGAAAAAGATATGCTAAATATTCGAAAATGTATTGAAATTTCCTTTAAAATCATTTATTTGAACTTCCCGAAAAAGAAATTAGGTTATGTTTAGGTTAGGAGGTGCGCCATCTTGTTGAAAAATCATACCCCAATTTTAGCAAGCGGGGCTTCTTCTAGGAGTTCAAATAAATGATTTTAAAGGAAATTTCAATACATTTTCGAATATTTAGCATATCTTTTCCATTTATTACAGTTTTGTTTGCGTTTGGATTTTTTTTTTAAATGGTTTTGTCTATAATAAATGTATTTTTTTTTTTCGTTATCAGATATTTTGGAATAAAAAGAAAACTACCAAAGATAGATATAGACAACCTTATGTCATTAGAAAGAGAATTAAATTTCACGTCCCTTGGCATCAAAAAAGTAGTATGTTCCATTTGAAAAAATAAAGTTATCCATGTTTGAAATTTTCCAAATTGGCATGGCCATATCTCCCAACATAAGAATAATTCCGGGTTACCCATCTGGCCCACATTAGTACATTTCATGATTAGTAAGATCACAAAAGAACAGCCCCCTAGGTATTATGGTTCGCGAGATATTCAATTTTTTTCAGACAGTAGTTTTTTCACAAAAACCCGATTTGCGGCTAAACGGTTTGGTTTGAATACATTGCATGACATAAAGTCATACTAAAATTGGCCGAAGAATCCAAATATGCAATAATATATAGGGCGTTCCATTTAAAAAAACATAACTTTGATATGGGTCACCCTGTATAAAAAGTGCAATTGGAACAAAAATATTTTTACTTTGTAGCCCTAAAGGCCCCACATTATATACGATCAACAAACTTTAAAAATGTCCGTTAATAAGCCCACAATCTTCCGTCCACGCACTAATGGCCCACCCGGTATAGAGAAAGTATTGGATTCATGTCAAAAATTCGATGTCGAGGTTTTGATGGATATACACGTTTTGAGGTCCCCTGAATCTAAAAAAGTGGTTTTCGCGATATTTCATAAATCAACTATTTTTTAGATGCTCTTTAAAATGTATATTCTCATTTTGCCATTGAAATCTTCTTAAAACCACTTTACTCCTGTACTTCATAGAAAAGATAGGAGAAATGGTTGCCATGGTAACAAAATATAAATATTTTCCCTTACTTGTAAATTTTACAGACCCACGGGGCTTGGAGTAGTTGGCAGCGTGCCTCCCTTCTATACCGAACGTCGCGGGATCGGACCTCAGGCAGTCCAATTTTATTTAAAGCATTTGGACTTAAATAGAAATGCCTGGACCCCCAATAGATATATTAACAATTAACGGTTATCGTCAAAGTCTTAAATGGCCTAAGTTGCCGAAAAGACTGTGTGAATGTGTGGATGAATGGAGTGTGAATAAGAAAAAAGAGTGAATGTTTAAAAAAAAAAAAAAAATTTCAGGTTCAAATGTACCTTACTGTCGAAACCTAAATATTTGCCGACACAAAAAAAATCTGCTGTGACAAGCACAGTACGCAACTTGCTCTTGCCGAAGGGTAAGAGAAAGTTGTGTGCTGTGCGACCAGTCACACCAGATTTTCACATTTATATATCTAAAGTGTCTGTGTAAGTACAGAGGCCCACATCTTGTGGGTATCGACCACGAGCTGCCCTAGCAGTACTTTTCCTTCCTGGTCGCAAAAACCCACGAACCGCCGCGGCGCGCCGTCCCCGCATCGCAGGATAAAGGCGAAAAAAGAAAGAAGAAGATAGTGCTTGTGTATATAAGTACTAGGACAGAAACGTGGAATCTTTTTTTTGATTCACTTGTGGAAAGGTCGCCCAGGTTTTTTCATTAAGAAAATATTTTGGTAACGGTGAGGTGGTCTTGGCAATGAGAAAAATAACTTTTTAGAGTGTTTTCTCCGAATATTTCGAAGGCATTTAATAGCACTTCTTCATCAGCGGCTGTACAAATAAAATAAAATAAATAATTAGAGTGAGTTTATACATATTTAAATATAGAAATCAAAATTAACAATGTTATTATACCTCACTATATTTCCACATACTGGTTTTTCGGAGCGACGTCTGAGAGGCCATCTGTGCATGATAACCACCCTCCAAGCAATAAGCGTCAATGACAAATAATTCACTTAATTATATCAAATAGGTGGCTCCAATCAAACGCAATCTCAATGCATGGATTTAAATAGATTAATATATTTATTATCAAAAAAAGAAATGCCATTGAACAGATAGAAAAATAATTTAATAAATTATTAGATAGAAATAAATAAAATTTTAAGATATTAATTGAATAATTTACGACCACATTTATCACCCGACACCTTCGTCCACCTTTATTCACCGCTGATCTTTTAATAACAAGCCTTTGAATATTGCAATTTATTTTATCGAAAGTGAATTTAATTTTAAGGGTAAGAGAAAGTAAAAAATAATTCCTGACATTTTTTGATTAATTTTTTTTTTTTTTTATTTACTCTCTCCCCCCCCCCCGGCTGTTAATTACAATTATATGTATTTTCCACACGCTGATTCCTCGCGGTCACCCGAGGTTTCGCCGTGCTTGGCATTGCTTAATTGCAATTATTTGGGTGGGTGTTGCTCTATCTATTGGCGGCTTTTGTGTAAATTGTTATAATATAAAAATTATTAAATAGAATTAGGTTGAAGGACATGTAACATAATATAGAAATTTTATAAAAAGGTATATACAGAAGGAAATAAAGTAACATAACCATAGAGAAAGTTTGGCTAAATTTGATGTGTGTATCTTTATACATGAAAAATTAATAAACAGCAGGTCAACTTTTACAGTTTCAATGAACTAAAATACATTTATTATCAGAGAGTTAGGGGATATACTCGTAATTAAAATCTTGAAAATATACCCCCTCCCTTTCATTCCCAAATAGGAATTTGAGTAGGGCCTATGCCAGAATTTAAACACTTCACTCAGCTCTCTCACATTCAGCATACTATAAACAAAACACATGGACACGTATCGATGTCTCATTTGCAAACGATCTAGACTTTAATTATTCATGCCTCCAGCTAATAATCTATATATCACATGCTCCTGCACTCAATGCTTGATAAATTATCTCTGCTCGATTCAATTATAAGGACATTAGAGAAAACAGTAACTACCTCAAAGCTTATTACTAGGGTATGTTTACTTTAAAGGTGATTTTACATTAATAAAGACTAATTATTATATAGTTCAATTCTCAAATTGATTTGCTTTAGAATTGAAGCTCATGCTTATTAAACCAGATTTAAGTCTTCTTAAAGATTTATTATAATAATAATAATAATAATACATGTGATTAATTTAAAGTAAATTACTTTCTTAATCATGAAATAACCACGACCACGATCTACTCGAGCTATGTCTTCATTTCTTTACATGTCTGCCCCTTCCTTCTACCTGTGGGTGCGACAGGCCGGCCTGTTCTAGAGTTTTAGGGCTATGGCTAGAATTTGGATAGGCATTCCATTTTTCCCTGTATTTTTTTGAATTATTAATACAGTATAATATAATTACTTTGCTTTTATAAACGACAATTTTTATTTAAATTTTGAAAATTAATCTACTTTTCAGTCATGTTCATAACCTACAAAATATTATATTATATCTAATATGATCCTAATTAAAAAGAAGATATTAACCTACATTATTAAAGACAATGAAAACAATTTAAACCCAAGATAAAACTTAATCTATCTCTTGTCACAAGAATTTTAATTTTATTTAACATTTATTAAAAACAGAAGATAAAATAAAAATTGAAGAATTTTTTTATTTGCCGAAAAGAATCTTAAGAGTTAATGTGTAAGTTTTTGCAAGGTCTCTAATAAAACACCTGAGATTTATTTTGGTGAGAACTCCGACAAGCTCCATCTCATATTTGAGGATTTATTTTTTTGTAGCTGGTAAAAAAAAAAAACAACCAAGGCTTCATTATAGGTTAAAACAGAGGCCTCTTTTGATTGAGCAAAAAACATGGCAGAGAAAAAGGTTTTTTTTGTTTTTATACATATTCAGAAAGAATGGAAAGTAGCCTAATTTATGGATTAGGATGGGAAAATCAGTTCTGATATAATTACGAGCGTACTAATACAATCTTTTTTTTTTTTTTGTTAAATAAAGAAAAAAATTAGATATGGAAAACAAAAAAGAGAATTGAAAATTATTGATAAGCTATAAAATAAATTTTGTTATGGCGTAAACTTAACTTTCAAACGCCTTAATTAATTATTTTATAAATTTATTAGAGGGGGGGGGGGGTGGGGGGGGGGGGGGGGGGGGGGAGAAAGGAAAAAAAAAAAAAAAAAAATCTTTGGGGCTGGGGTTCCGGGTTCGCTTCCCCTCCGAAGCGAGAAAAACTTATTTCATTTGGATTGGCTACCAATCATTTGAAATAAATAGAGATGGTATCTAAATGGCCTTAGATGCCGAAAAGACCTTAAACAAATGAAAAAAAAAAAACTTTCATTCGGGGCTCACATCTTGTGAGTTCATGGTTAACGACCACCAGTTAAACGAGCTAAGGTTGGTATTTATTTCACACTTAAAAAATCATATAATTACAAAACAATATAGACTACTTATAAAAATTTGTAGATAAACCTATAAATAAATTACATAATAAAAAACTACAAAGAAATACAAATATAAAATACATAATAGCAGAAAGATAAAATATGAATTACGAAGTTAAAGAAAATATAACATAAAATACATAATAGAAGAAAAGAAAAATCTAGTGAAAGAAACATAAAATAAATATATCGTAAAAGAAAAACAAACTATTGAAAAGCGTAATAAAAGAAAAGAGAAGTAATTTTTTGGTTTACCGTTAATAAATTTGGATACCAACAAAAATAATTTGGTCAGAATACAAAGATTTTGCCAGCAAAAACTACAAATCAGGCCACAACCATTGATCTGCAAACAAACTTAAAAATGGTCAACAATTTAACCAATATGTGGTCATCTTGTAATATTATGTGTCTGCCTAATAAACGGGCACTGCAAAATAATTACTTGGTCAGTAAGATTTCATAATTGGTCACAAATAAAAACAAATATTAAAGCAATTTAATGAAATCTCGGCTGAAGATTCACTCAATGCAGCTTGTATCCTATTAAATATATATATTTAATAGGATATCTAAAAAAATTTTAGAGCTGTTCAGAATGACATTAATTGCTGATTGATTTAGAAATGTTTGCTGACCATAAGTTGCTAAACAATTAGCCATTTTGATTTGCTGACTGAAAACATTTTTCTTCTCAGCAAAATAGGAATATTTTGCTAACCGTTTAAATAAACTTATTAGAAAATAATGAACTTAATTATTGTAGGTAGACTGACGTAAGCGGCTATTGATTTAGGTGGTAAGGGAATAATTATTTATTTAGAAAACTACAGTATTTCTAAATTTTATTTCACTAATATTCTTTTTACTAAATTAAAAAAACATTGATGTTTTTTTTTTGTTTTTGTTTTATTGAACAATTCATGAGATGTATGTCGATAAAACGAATGAAATTTTGGATATCAGCATTCGCGAATTGTATTTACAAGTCTAGTCTCTCTTTCTAATGTCATTTACATAACATTTGGCCCATGTCAGTTCAATAAACAACTAGTTTGCTGTTTTCTCCTCCAACTTTTAATGCTTATGATATTATTTTATAGAAGGATGGATGTAAATACTAGTTAAAATGGAAACTGGCGAAATGAAATGTTTATGAGGAATTCATTTCAATTTTGTTCAAGATTATTCAATTATAAGAATTGAACTTATAATAAATAATTTAAGAGCTAAAATTCAATATTATCTCTTTTAAAAAAATATATGTATTAACAATAATGAATAACCTATAAAAACATCCGAATTGTATTGAGAGCCTCTTCAGTTTTTTTTTTTTTTTTATAAATATTTTTTAAATCAATTTTAATTTAATTAAATTACTTTTATGAATGATGGAATATTAAAAGCTTCAGTTTTTAGATCTTTTTTATGCTCAATGAGGCAAATTGCCTCAGAGCAAATAAATATTTTCATTCATTCATTCCTTTATTTAGATGCACTTTATGCTCCATCATTTATAATTCTACGCAACGTATTGTAGATTCTACTTGTAATATTTAAGTTTATACAAAAAGGTAATCTTTAATTCCAATTTATACATATCAATTAAATCAACATTGAAGAAACTAACATGGGATGTGGATTGAACATTTTTTTTTATATCAGAGAACAAATAGGAAACTACAAAGCAAAAATAAAGAAAGCACATAAAAGGAGTAGGCGTCTAATAAGTAGTTAGCACTTCATTTGTCTTCTATTAAACTTCTAAAATATTTATTTCACGAAATTATATGATAATATTTTACTAGCTTTGAAGAAAAAAAGGGAGAAAATGTTAAATTAGATTTTTTATATCTTTGAGATGAGCTCACATTAAAGCTAATTCAATTTTTTAAATGATTAATTTTTAACAAAAAAAAATATATATATATATAGCTATACAACTTAAATTGTATAATCAATGAAGATTTATGAAGATTAAATCGGCTTAGACTTAGAAAATTGTATAAAGAATAAAAAAAGTCCGAGGAGCTATCTAGTAAAAGTGGCCATTGTATTTGTTTGGTTGAGAAAAATAAAATGAAATTGAAATAAAAAAAAAAGAGCAAAGGAGAAGAATAATGTTTTTATTTTTCCCTAGAATCTTGTAGGGAAAGAAGAAAGGGTTGCCAGGCAACCGACATGAAGCAATCGAGGAGAAAGACCGGGATTCGAACCTCGGACAAATGGCCATTTTCCAAGCAGAGGCAACTCTGATTTTTTTTCCTTTTATTTTCTTAAAGATTAAAATTTGTAATTGAAAAAATAGGACGAAAAAAGAATTAGAGGTTATCTGATTTTATATTTGTTTAGGAAATAAAATCACCTCTGGAGTAGTAATTTAGATAAACGTTGTTTTTTTTTTTTTTTTTTTTTTTTTAATTAAATAAATTAAACTTGTGGTTCTAAATCTTTTTTGGAGTCTAACAAGAAACTTTTTCCTTTTATTTTTTCCATACATAGATTATATGCAAAAATTTAAAATTTTGTTAAAGGAATTATGATGAAATAAAAGTTATTTTATTCCTCAGGTATATTTTGTAAAAGTTATGAACCTCGGAGGCCGAAAAAATGTTCAAGGTGGGCCGCATGCGGCCCGCGTGTTGACCACTTCTGACCTAAACAGTATATGGCCAAAGATGTAGGAGAGACAAAAAAATTTAATTTAGTATAAAAGCTTCAATTGCAAAATCAAACTAAAATCAATGAAATTGCAAGCTTAATGATCTTGAGTAATTTGGGAACATCTTCAGGTTCAATATGTAAGCTATTATTAGGCCTATTAAGTCAGGGGTGCGCTTCATGTTCCAGGCGATGAAAATTTTATGATGAAAAATTATAGCTATTGAATACCAATTAAATAATAATAGATAGATGAAATAAATACAACATTTATTTCTTCAAATACCAATTAATTTAGAAAAAAAGAGGAATGGCCTCATATGCCGAATAAGATCTTGAATAAATGAAAGTTATTTTATATTACCGTATTTCATCGATTCTAAGGCGCACTTTTTTTTCATAAATAATCTTTCCAAATCGATGGCGTCTTACAATCTCTTTCAATGAGCAGTAGGCTATACTCGAAATGCAATAAAAGGTTGTGATAAATATGTATGGTGTCTAAAAACGGTATTTATAAATTGAATTATACAGTACTAATTTAAATTACCATAGCAGTAAATGGTTAACGGTAAATTTAAACGATCTATCCTAATAAGATAATTTTATTTACGGTAGTTTTTTTCAAGTAAGTGAATAAATTAAACTTAAATTCATTTTGTTCAATTTATTTCAATTTAACAAAAATTTTCAAAATTCTCAAAAATATTTTTCTCAAAAACTAGACTGCGTCTTACTGTTAGATTCGATGGCGTCTTAGAATTGATGAAATACGGTAGCCTATTACAAAGGTATTTTAATAATTTTATTCAATTTTCTAAATTTCGTTTCTAATTATTTTGAGGATTGTTATTGATTTTTTAAAATTCAAAATCTTATTAAATAATCACATTTTTCATTAAACCCTATAATCAAAAACACGAAACCCGAGAGCATGATCCTTCATTTTGGGTCCAAAACCTGCCAGTAGACAGATAAGCAATGGCAACATTGACGTTTGTTTTTGTTACAGCTTTATCACATCGTCATCTTCAGTTGGAGAATCTCTTCTAAATGGACCAGTCTACCCCTTTCTCTGTCCCCATCTTTATACATATAGATTATTTAAATGTACATCACTTGAGCTCGGGATCATCAGAGTAAATACGGCTTATCAGGTATAACATTGTTCTTTGATTACACAGAGGCTGGGATTTGTAAATGAGTCTGGCTGGCTTGCTGGACCTTCTGCTTGTCCAACTGTGCAAGCCTCCTTCTCTGAGCTTGTCAGTTAAATAAACATAAGTTATTTTTGTTTTATTTGTGTTTATGTCCCTTCACAAAGCAGCTAATATTAATCTTGTTTGAATTAGGAAATGGGAATGTTAATTTCTTTAACGACATTTACAGTAATTCTTAAAAGAAATATATATTTTTTAGGATTCATTACCCTATTAGTTTCTTACAAAGTAAATACAGAGTAATAAAATATTTGGGACATAGGCACGGATTTTTTTCGAAGGGGAGAGGGGGTCTGTTGTTTTAAATCTACATTAATTTGTTCTGTTTTATTTATTATTCATCTTCCACCCAACGTATATACTGAGTGGTTCAGAAAAAGACAGGCAAATTTCTGGAATGGTTTGCTTATATTAAAAGTTATTATTTTCATAGGCGTAGCCAGAAATTTTTGATGGGGGGTTCAAGAAAATTTTTTCAAAAATTTAAAAAATTTAAGATTATTTTAGGGTATTGATAAATCATTTTGGTTTTTTTTTAGCTAGAGTAAATTATTATATTTTACTTTCCCTTACCCTATAGGCCTATGAATTATAATTTGTATTATAGAGCTTAAATATCTAGTCATGGCTTGGGTCTCATGGGGGGAGGGGGTTGAACCCCCAAAACCCCCCCTGGCTACTCCTATGATTATTTTACATGCATTTATAAGAGTAGTCAGGTTTTTTTTTGTTTGTGACCTGAGTTTGGAATAGGGAGAACACAATTTTTATTGTAGGTCTTTAGAGTTATTTTAATGGCAATGTTGAGATTGTGAGAGGTCTACAATCCAGCATGATTTTTTATACATTTATAGGCCTCCAAGTAGTTTATTCTTTTAAAGAAAAGCTATGATGGAAACTTATAAATAAATAATTGGAGTTTATTTATGAAATTTGTAATGGATCTTCATTTATTCAGTTTGAATAGCTAGAGATATCCATAGTCTAAAATGGTTAGATATTTGCCGCTCTCCTCGATGGGAATTAGCCGTCAGAAAGTGGGGAGAACTCTTCGGCCAAGGCAACATGCTGTCGCCTGCTTAATAGGCACCCGGAAATGCCTTAAGCGAGTTTGTCGCCCCCCGGAGGCATTTCGTATCGTCATGTCGTGTTGTAGCCCTTGACAACCGAGGGCTGCAAGCAAGCAAGCTCTTTGCACGATACAAACCAGACAACGAGAGCCCACGATACAAATAGTGACAGAGGACAAGCGGCCAGCGTTCTCTTGTCAGCCCTTGTCAGCTTGCTTGCCCTGCTCACTCTCTTCATTCCCCACTTTTAACTTGCATTAAATATTTCTCTTGTTTAAATACATTTTATTTAAGTGAAATGAATTTCATTTGGTTTCATTATTTTTTTCAATTTTTGTATTTAAATTTTCAAAAAGATTATTGTGCACTCTCATTCTTAGGTTTGTGGGAACGATTGTCCAGATGCTTTCTTTCTATGGCTATGGATTTTATTATCTTTCAACGCCTGGTTTCTATTACTTATTTACCCCCCCCCCCCCCCCCCCCCCTACGGCTATTCACATATTTTTTAAATTGTTCACTTTATTTTCTATTAAATAATTTTCAAATAAAGAAAAGAGATAGAAACTCTTTTTGTCAGCTTAGTGACTATTTATTTTTTTATTTGAAAATATAATAGGCCATTTTGCTTCAATTTTTATATCCTAAGATGTTTTCTTTTGCATGATACTTTATAAAACAGAAGAGATTCATTTAATTACGTTCCAAGTCAAGTGCCACGAACGTAGTATATGCAATGCATGGTTATGACTTGCAACTTGCTCTTTCCGCCAGCTAAAAGACCATAAAAGACTTTAGTCGGTCAGAATATAAAATAACAACGGGAATTTCCAAACAAGTAAAATTTAATAACTTAAACGAAAACTGCATATAGGTCATAGCTTATAACTGCCGAGCAGATGGGCTTTAATGAGTTCATTAAGCAAACAAAGACTGTCTGTAATTACAAAACGACTTGAGGTTTAGACTTGTGATATTTTCAATTGCCAAAATTGAAAAAAAGGTTCAATTACATTTCTCACGAAACACTTATTTAGAAAGAAACATTGAAATTTTAATACTAGCAATACGTAACATCATCAGGAGTATCTTATAATACCTGTATCCACCTTAAGCTGAGAAGGGATGCAGTGGCGGTTAAGGTCGTCTGGCGCCTCTAGGCACTTCATGTTTGCCCCCCTCTCCCCTTGATATTGTATATGTTCTACCCATCTATCGCTACCTATTTAAAATTTTTAAATTTGAAGATTTAAAGTGGCTGTTGTATTTAAACAGTAGATTCTCCTTTTCTATCTCCTGTTTAAAATTTTTAAAAAATAAAAATAAAAGAAAATTGGCAAATTGTTCTTTATTTTTAAATGAAGCTACAGTGTAGACTTACAATTACACACAGAAAAACAAAATATTCATAAATCATAGCAGATTAAATTTGGTATATTTTGGTCCAGAAAATATTTTTTAAATAAAAATTTAATAATTACAAAAAATATTTTTAAATTTTGGGGCCCGTGCCTAGTGTGTAATCCGCCACTGAAGTGATTCTTTATAAATAATTTTTAAAAGAAATGGCCTGAAAGCAACTTTATCTACAAAAAAAAAAAATTTATTTTAAGATTCAAATTTAGTCTCAGAGTAGTTTTCGATTTGTGATTTTTTTTCAATAACATAAGATGAAGAAATAGAAGGCCTGAAGTCCATGCAGTGGAGAGGGGGGTACAGCATACATTTGATTTAAGTAATCTTAAAGCAGCCTCCCCCCCCCCCAGAAAAAAACTCTTCACTATCGTTGAAAGGTCAATCTTAAAACACTTAACCCGTGCCCTCTGCATCAATAATATTTAGGCCCCCCTAATAATTTTTAAAAGTCGGCACCCATGAAAGAGGGATATTTAAAGAATGCAATGGCATGAATATCTGAAAAATGACAAAAACGTGGCTTATGACTATCTTCCGCTAAGCTCTTCAATTATAAATATTACGTCACTGTTATTAAGATTAATTATAAATAAGAAAGATGTTTGCAGCCAAATGAAAAGAGCCTCTATTATTTTATTTTGTTTTTCTGTCAGATGGACAGTTTGTCTTATTACTAGCCAATGGAAAAGTTCATTTAAATTATAGGACGGAAAGAGAACGAAATATTGATTGCTTCTGTTTATGTCACATGAAATACAATCAGAATTTGTTCAAATTAGAATCTTGTTGGTTTTAATTTAAAGTCGGTGATCCTCTCGAATATCAATATTTCGCATTCCACTCGATTATCAATATTTCGCATTGAGAAATGTCCCGGATTAAAAAAAAAACATTTACAATACTGTAAATCTATTAAATAATAATATCCAAGATGGTTATGTTATTGAAACATCTAAAAAAAAAATTGAATAGAAATTTTATTATTTTTTCTACTTTTGAACAAAAAGTAAAGAGAAATAAATAAATGTATATATGAATAAATTTTATAAAAATAAAATTAAATTACAAACATAAATAAAGATAGCATCTATAGATTATTTAAACGGTTCAACGAATTCAAGTTGGTGTTCATTGTTTTTATTTTTGTCGTTTTGCACAGTACTGATTCAGATCCCGGAAAAATAACGCTAATTCGTTTCCATTCGTCTCGCTGATTTCAATTTAATGTCAAATTTTGTGAAGGAGAGAGGTGCAAAATTAGTCTTTAATTGAAATAATAATCAAAAAAAAAATAATAATACTGTAAAATAAATAAAAAAACTCAAATCAATAAATTGATACTCATATATTTGCAATCGGAACTTTAATTAAATACTATTATTTATAAGTTTAGCGAATAAACAAAAGTGGAATAATTAATTGCACATCAGTAATCTATATTTATAAACTATTTAAAAATATATCCAATATAAACTCACATATAGCTGTTTATTTAGTAGGCCTATATGTAAAAGGGATTAAAAAAAATGGAAAATTAATATAGTGTATTAAAAGGCAAAAAAAAAAAATCTAATTGAATAAAAAGATTCAATAATTTTTATTTAAAACTTCCCAGGGAAGATTACGTATTAAATTAAACCATATGGGAAAATTAAAAATATTAATCCGAGAATATTAGAGACTTTAAATTAGTGGATTAAGAAATATCCACATAATTACCTTGTAAATCTCTTTATAAAAAGATATAGGGATTATTAAAAAAAATAATAAATTTTTAAAATTAATAGACCTATAATATTCACTATTTGGTAGTCTGCCTTTTAGTCGGAAGATAAAATTTATCTAGAGATTTTACGTACAGGAAAGAACTTACATCTCACAAAATAAATAAAAATATAGAAAGGCCTATATAGCCTAATTTCACAATTTAAAACGCTTTATAACAAATATTTTTACTATATTGTTTAAAATTTATTTATTAGGAGGAGGTGGGGGGGGGGGCATCGATTGAATATACCCCTATATATATAAAACTCTGAGGCCCCACCCCTGACCTGAGAGGTTAGAGATGTTGACAAATGTCAAAATTGATAATATAAAAGCCAAGAGGAGGGGCTTCGATTTCAAGGCAGTTCCATAATTTATTTAAATCATTTGAATAACAATTAGTATAATAAATAAATATGACTGGACTCAAATATTAGTATCGTTTAAAGTTAGTTTATAGATACCGAAAAGACTTTAAAAAAATCCCCGAGTGTAATTATCATTACTATATTAAAGCGCTAGCCAATGACTTCCTGGCCCTGTATGTATGTGCCTGTTCTTTCGCTGATTGGCCAAATTTATAGAAAATGGAGTTAGGCAGGGAAATTTAAAACTTTGTCAGAGAGGCCAAAATTAAAACTTTAAAATTTTGCCTTGGGCGAGCAATTGCAAAATTTCCATAGTAAGCAAGAATAAATTCGATGCATTTGCTCGCCGAAGGCGAGAAAGGGTGTCCAGGGGACTTACATAAATGTTATTATGTCTAATTACTACAGCAGAAATACAATAAAGAAAATAAAAAATAAATAAACTCTTTGGACCTTCTTCATCATCTAAATATTTTTCCAACAATGCTATAAAATTATTCTGAATATACACAAATTAAATTAAATTATTTTTAATAAACACACTAGGCTAGTGGGCCTAATAAAATAAATATATCTATTCTTTTCTTCACCCCCTTAACGATTATCCAGCGATAAAATTCACATCTTGTAATTATTTTTAATGATGATAATTAAAATATCTGTATCGATCAGTAATAATAATAATAATTCATTTTTTTAATATTCGATTTTATAAACTATTTCATTAACAGTTGATATTTTTTAAAAATGCATAAAAAAATTATAATAAATATTAGTGAAAATGACTTTTTTTTTACTAAGCGATTTTGAATCGGAAAGCAAGCAGAAGAGAGGCAAGAAACAGCAAGCAAATGTCTTTTTTGCACAGAACTGGCAACGAGATGAAAACCGGAATAACACTCAAGCCATGCGATATTTTATGAAGAGGTTAGAGGCCGTCAAATAGTTGCGGTGCATTCCTTTGATATATTTGCCATATAGAAACCAAATCGATAACAGGGGAAAGGAAAAAGCAGCAAAAAAAAGAGAGGAAACAGAGAGAGGAGTTAAGCAATGGGTGACCCCATTTAGGTCCAGCACAGCATCCCTCGATAATCGCCAATTCCATTTGCTCTAGCAAAAAGGCCATGTAAATAACACACAGAGAGAGATAGGAGTTATCAATAATTATCAAATCTAAAATTGACATCAAATAAACAAAAAACGAGAATATATTACTATAAAAAAAAAAAAATAAATTAAAGTAGATGGAGAATTGAACAACTTAACTGTTAAGTAAATAGAGTATTATGATACTTTAATTGCTGCTGTTTTCAAAGAGATATCAAACCTGATATGAATAAAATCAATTAATTCGGACGGATTTTTCACGTTTCATCCTATGATCATGCAATATTTATCTAGGAGAAAATGTTTCATGTCAAATTCGAGTCGAGGTTTTAATGGATTCACGTTTTGAACGTTTTGAACCAAAATGTTTTCAGCATGTTGTCGAGGTCGTGGGTGGTGAGTGTGTCGAGGTCGACAATTTTAAGCATGAAGGAATTGTGCTAGAGGTTGAAATTTTATATTTCAAGTTAAACACCCCGGGACCGAAATAAGCTTTTAATCAAAATCCCAAAGGACGACTTCTGATGTACATTTTCAGTTTTTGTCGATTTTCTCGAAAAGTTCGCTCCAACGATCTGTTTAAAACAAAATCGATTATTTTTTAGGTTTTTCCCTTAGATTCCCCCTTTGCAACGCATCCTCATAAAAAACACTTACAGTTAAAGCAGATGGACAATTGAACAACTTAACTGTTAAGTAAAAAGAGTATTACTAATACTTTAATTTCTTCTGTTTTTCTAAAAATATATCAAACCTGATTGATTTAAAATCAATTAATCGGACGTGATTTTTTTTTTATTATCAATTCCGTATACCTTTTGATTTCATTTCTTTTTTTAGCATCATTAAATAATTATTCCCGCAGGCGTACATACATACATAATTCTCCTTATCAATTATATTACTGAGTTACACATTCTTAAATCAGAGTTACGGTCCTCTGCGAGAATTATATATTAGCGAAGCAGAAATCTTTTTAATGTAATTTAATTTTTTTTTAATTGAAAAAAGAATATCCTAATAGGATTTTTTTTTTTTCTAATTTTAATAATTTAATTTTGTTATTCATAATTTTCAAATTCCTCTCCACTTAACTCCACCCACCAATTAAGTGCGAGAGGTACACGTTTCACTCCACCTCCTCCCCTCAAAATCCCCAAGGGCCTTAGAAAACTAGGAAAAATTTCCACATTCTGATACACTAAAATAAGTCAAAAGTCTATCCTACACTGAAGTCATTATTTAATTACACCAATATACTCGTAGAATATTCCTAATTTGAGAAAAAAAACTTTTACTTAGATAATACAAAATATATTCATTATTATAAATAAATAAAATAAACATTTTCATTTATGAAAAATAATTTAGGCTATACAGTTTGCAATTCAAAAGAAAAGTTTTTTATTTCGGGTAATTCGTGGTTGTTATCCATTTAGCTTACGGAAAGATAGATAGTTTCCTCTTTTTTTTAAAATTAATTTTAATATTTTATTATACGGTATTTTGTCCTTTATATATAACATAGAAAATGGAATGTAAATTAATGTGTTCTTGAAAAGTATAATTTATTTAACTCGACCTAAGTTTGTCTGTGAATTTACCTGTTGCTAATCCCATGTAGAGGTTAATTCGAAAGGGATAGGGAAAATTATCCCTTTAGAAAAATAAATTATTCAAAAGATTTTTTCTAATGATTTTAATTAGGCTTAATTCAAAAAAATTTAAATTATTTGTGTACTTTACTTGACTAAAATCATTTGATGGTTATTCTGTCCCCCGTCAACCTTTATTATAACAAAAGCCTGTTTCGCCTTTTCCTTACAGCACCTTGATATTCCAAAAATAACGAATAAAATAAACATGGAGAAAAATCTCGTTGTTAGAGTTGGCTGATTTATAACAATGATACACCAGAAGATTCGTTAACAAAAGCCTCTCCCTGTTAAGGTCAGGTATTGACCTTTTATGTTTCTTGGTAGCTAAAACCAATTAGTCGCTCATTATAAGATCAGCTCAATGGAGATCATAAATTGACAAAACCTATAATTGACTTAAAGACAATTATTTTTCAAAAGAGAGAAAAAAAGATTTCTAAGGAATAAAAGAAAAAAAAATCTTTCATTTTATTTACTTAAAACTTTTTTCAACCATTACTCCTTTTATATTTTTCTTAAAATAAAAATTTCGGTAGTATCTTGAGGTACTTTCGAACTCTTGTTTACTTAGAGGAGCCATCTATCAACGACGAATAGCTTCTCCATCAGTCAACTTTAGCGAAACTTTTTGACCCCATGCGACCTTTCTAAATACAATTTATTTCATTAAAAAAAATCCAAAAAAGAATTTTAATCGATATTATCAAGTAAAACAAAAATTATGCTTAATTTGTAAAAAAAAAAAAAATTAACTCACTAAAGAAAATGTTATTATCACATTAATGAATTCTGCCACTTTTAATTAAATTATATTTAATTAAAGGAAATTAAATTTAAATCTACATGTGTAAATTGTTTTTTGCTCCGTTTATTAATTATTAAATTAGATAAAAGGAAATTAAGTTCTGTCCACATTTTGTGCAGTCAACTAAAATAAAACGTTTTAGTGTTTTATATTCGGAACAGAGCATTCGGAAATTATGAAATATGAAATCAACTTTCATGTTATTATTTTTATTTTTTTAAATAAATAATGAATTATATTCAAGAGACAAATAGAGAAAAGTGAGAGAAGATGACGTTGATTGGAGTTGAATATTTATTAAAAAGAAACTAAGAGAAAAATTTCATTAAGGGGACTCGGGAGCGAAGGTGTTACGCATGTTTTTCCCGATAAGATGGCGTAGTGTGTCATAAAAAGTATGCCCAAAAGTCAAGTAATTCAAAAATTTGCCAAGAGATGTCAGAATGGTAGCTAATAATATTTAATGTATTTGGTTGATTTTCATTGATCTTTTAACAATAAATACTTTGTAAATGTTATTATATATTATGTATCATTTATAAAAGCATAAAAATTTATAAATATAGGCCAGATATACGCTATTAGGAGATAGGCTGTTAGACTAGCCTGCCATCTATTGCAAGAATGCTGAACTAATTTGACAGTTGATTTTTAAATAAATCATCTAAGCTTATTTTAAAAATATCTTAATTAATATGTGATTAATAATAACAATAAATTCATTTTTAAATTTAAAAAAAATTAAAGATTATTGGGACTGATTGTTTTTTTTGTATTTGCTTGATAACAAAAAAATTAATTACGATAATTTTTTAATAAGACATTAAAAAAATTATAGCTCGATGTCCCAATAATCTCTTATGTATTTAATTCATTTAAAAAAAAACCGCATTGAAAAATTCTTTATAATAGTCTTGTTTTTTTTTAAAGTACGTTTAGACGTCGCTCCTGAACCCCCTTAAGGTAATATTTGATGTATATATATTTAGTATGAACAAAAAACTCAATTTGATTGAAACTATTGGTAGATGAGTGGGGTGTGATTATCTGCAATATTTAGACCAGAGAATTGAGAATTAATCAATCTTAGCTCGGATAACTTGTTACTTAATCACCAACATTAAATTTTAACAAGTTCATGACCAATATTATAAATGATCAAATAAGAATCCCCTAAATCTCTTCTTCTTTTTTACAGAAATTCAATTAAAAGTTGACGGAGATTTATTTATATTTCATATATTAATTAATATCTTCTGAATATTTTCTTTTCAATTTTATTTTATTAAAAAAACTGATACGGTTTTAATTTTTTTTACTCGCCTAGAGAAAGAGATAAAAGATACTCTCACAACTCCAAGTATTAAATTTCATTCCTAAATAAGAATGGAAATGTAAAATGATAAATAAGAATCCTTCTGTATAATGGAAAATTAAATAAATATTGTCTTACAGGTAAATAAATATAGACTACTAAATTAAATTACAAACGCGTTCTTTTTTTCTAAAGGAAAAAGCATTAATATAATATAAAGCTTGAGTGGGAGTAAAAACCGAGCAAAAACCTCTAACAAAGAATAACAAATCTGGTGTGATGGTCGCACAGCACACAACTTTCTCTTACCTTCGGTAATCGAAAGTTGTATTCTGTGTCCCCAGATTTTTTGTGTCGACATATATTTAGTTTCCGCAGATATATTATAATTCAAGATTTATAATTTATAAACATGGGAAAATATTTATATGTTTTTATACTGGCAACCATTTCTCCTATCTTTCCTATGACGTACAAGAGCAAAGTGTGCTTCAAACAACTCTGAGGGCAAAATGAGAATATACATTTGAAAGAAAAAAAATAATTGATTTTTGAATTTTAATCAAAATCTTTAGAGCGAATCGAAAAAAACTGAAAAAGTACATCAGTAAAATACTAGTTCTTTTTGGCTGATTTTGTTTAAAAGCTTATTTTCACGCTCCAGGGGGATCTCTAACTTAAATATAAAATTTCAGCCTCAGAGCTCAATTCCTTCATGCTTAAAATTGAACACAGAAAGACAGACAGACCATGTCGTGAAAACCAGAGAAAGTGAAAAAATTATTAAAATTAATTAACATTACAATAAAAAAAAACCTTGGTGATTATTTTTTGAAGATATTTCAACATTTTGAAATGAATCTCTTTTTCCAACTTGTTTTTATAGCTCTCGGGGATGGAAAAATTAATTTTATTTTCTCATAGCTATATATTGCCAGCTGAGAATCGTAGTGGCGAAAATTCTATTTTTGAGTTAAGCCAAGCAAACGTTAAAATGTCTTCTCTTTTGAGTGACAAAGTGGCGAAAATATATTTCCATTCTTTGCTATTGATTCTGGCCTATTCATTTGTTGCCTGGCTATTTAAATGTAGATATATGTTTATAAAACTTTCAAAAGCCTTTTCTCGAATTGTTGAAAATCCCTACTTTCGCCACTATGATTCTCAGCAAGCGATATGTATTATACCAGAAAGTATTGGATTTATGTCAAATAAGAGAAAGTAAAATTCGTTGTTGAAATTTTGATGGAAATAGAGGTTTTGAGGTCCCCTGATTCCAAAAAATTGGTTCCCCAAAATGGTCTGTCTAACTGTCTGTGGGTGTGTTTGTGAACAAAATATCTCAAAAAAAGAGCTTGAAGGTTAAAATTTTTAAAGTTAATCGAGAGAACGCCTAGGAGTTAGGCCGCCAGAAGTGTAAGGAATGAGAAATGAAAGAGAAGAAAGGAGAGGCGTAGCTCCTCTTATACACTAGAATACACTAGAAGGAGGAATATGGCAAGAAATAGGTGGGAGGGAGGACGTAAAGCCTCTGACCTATTAGAAAAATTTGAAGTCACTGCGTGGGCGCAAGTGGGAGTGAAAGGGGAGGAGTTTATTTTTCTCCTTTATCATTTCATTCGTTTACACTACTGATTGCCTAACTTTCAGGCGTTCCCATGATTTAAAAAAAATAGTTTAATGCAGTGGTTCCCAAACTATGGGTTGAGGGAGGATTTTCGGTTGTTCGCAAAATGGGTGCTAAAAATTAAACTTGTTTTCAATATAAGGAAAGAGTGTTTAATTTAAAGAATCCAAACAAATCTTCCATAACTGAAATTAGATAATAGGCTTACATGTGCATTCCTCCAAAAATGTTATGAAAAAAGTGCTGTAGTTTATATATCCTGTATTGGTTATCATTATACACTGTATAGTAGTTGGTCGCGAAAAAAATTTCTAGGTGAAGGTGGGTCCTAGGAAAAATAAAAATTGGGAACCGCTGCTTGGATTTTCTTGCTCACTATTTTTGTCAAAAACGAGTGTTATTTGTGCCTTTTCTCAAGTTCTGCCGGAAACTAAATATGTAGGCCTATATTTCGACACAAAAATCTGGCGTGATAAGCACAGAAAACAACTTTCAATTACCGGTACGAGAACATAAAGAAAAATATCAACAATTTTTCAAATCATTTGAAGAAACTCAATTTTCAACGGAGGCTTCATTTTTTTAAAAATATTTAATATATGGACCCTGTTATGCATTAGTGTGTCAAGTGCCAAAAAATTAAAAATTGCGTTAAGCACGGAATATTGTTTCAAATGCTATAATTAGTAGTATTTTTTTTATGAAATATGCCCTAAAAAAATTTATATTTAATGTTACTTGCACAATTGACAAAAAAAATTATATATAATCCAATCAAAACAAAAAACTCTAATGTTGATTTTCTCAAAACTCGGTAGATGGCGCTTGGCACACTAATGCGTAACAGGGTCCATATAGGGTACCGGTAATAGAAAGTAATAAAAAAAGTTGTCTAAACAAGGTATTTTATAGCCTATAGTCC